>JBBYHK010495798.1:0-68285 GCA_038382065.1 Adansonia grandidieri | reverse complement strand
TCAAAACCTAGATTATTTCTATAAGATTCATGCATTAAAAGGGGTTATATCGAAATAATGATAAGTTAAGATCGAAATAATCAAAATCGAGAAAGACATAGCTAGTAAGGTATCAATTTCAGGCATCACGAAGAGGTTCGTACCTCATTGTGCGTAACGAACTCCTAAACCCGAACGATGAATCTTTGCATTACGTAGACCACGGGATCGATGTTTTGAGTTTCGTAACTTAAAACATAGGTTTCCATAGGTATTCGATCATGCCTAGCCCGAAATGATCGGTGACGACTCCAAGCATTGGCCATTTCGTGATGGTCATATGAGACTAATAAGATGAATGATTCATCTTATGGTCCCCCTCACTATATCATAAGTCGAGAATCTGTACATTCTCGTTCTCATCATATCGCCAAAGAATAGTCTCAATTAAGAAGACATTTCCAAGTCAGGAAAATATTTTAAGTCATACGCACCCATAGATTCGTGAGGATCCACCCCAAGGTACATTGCGATAATGCTTTCACATTAAAGGTGCATATTAGGATATATTCATTATTTCATTGTCATTTTCATGTCCATTAAGGTACCAGGATACTTTCATATCAAAGGTATACCCTAAAGCTATTTTAATAATTTAACCTAAAGTTAAATCTTAGATAAGCATCTGGATGCTTTTTATGTCGAAGGTGCATATTTAGGATAGGTTTACCCTTTCTCAAGTATTTTTGAGTCCTTTGGGGGTTACCGAGATACTTTCATGTTATACGCATACCCAAGGGTATTTTCATAGTTTTGCATTAGAACCAAGTCCTATGTGAATACTGCGATATTTTCATGTCGAAGGTATCTGTTAGGAATAGGTTTGCCATATCGAACCATTTTTGGGTCTTGAGGCTCGTATTTTTAATAAAATTAGTTTCTTTCCTAATAAAGGTAATGTCTCCTAATTAAATTAATACGTAGAATTCCAACTGGAATATGTGAGGGGTTCTACAGATTATTTTAATAATGAGACATCCTTTTCAAATAGGAAGTCACGATTTTTCAATTTCAAAAAAAAAAATAAAACCTTTCGTATTTCACAAGCTTTCCAATGGGTACAATTGAGAATTCGTGTCTTCTTGGTTCTTTGAGATAGTACGAATGATTTTGAGATTTTTGAAAATAATAAAACCCAACTTTTCTCAAAATGATAAATTTATTTAATAAGATATTATCCATGGGAGTTATAATTAAATATTAAGTATCAAAACCAAATAAAATCAAAATTTAAGCTAACACGGGATTAATACAATATCGATTATCGGGCATCATGAGAAGGTCGATTCTTACTTGTGATTGTAACTGACTTCTGAACCCTTTTAAGCAATCTCGGGTATAAGCGTAGACCCCAAAGTTTATTTTTATGGGTTTCATAACCTTTGAAATGCAAACTCAGCAGGTGTCCAATCTCACCTGGCCAAAATAAGATTGGTAACTCATAACGATTATTTAGAGTTAAGTCGAATGAGTAATTCATATTGACAACTAAGTCCCTATGCACAAAAAAATGAATGCTAAGAAAAGTAATAATGATATCCCCAAATAAAAGAAAATAATGATATATATATAGAGAAACAAGGGGTACATTCACCATTTTTAAGTCGGGCTAGTTGAGCTTCATGTCCAGGCCATGTTACGACAGCTTAATGACTCCATTGGGGATAGTTATGGAGTTAGGCCTAAAATTAATCATGTGTTAAATAATTTTGATTAATTTTGTTTCAATCGGTATTTAACTATAATTCTCAATATTTTTAAAACAAAATTTTTATTACATTATTGATTTATATAGAAATCTTGCTGCATGTTCCTATTTTTCACTAACCTTTTTGTGTTCTTTACAGCTTTATTTTTAGGGGAATTTAGGAAAAGGGTTTTATTATTTTTGAAAGTGTTGACTCATAAAAGGTAAGTTATTCGCTGCATACACTGTGCACATTCATATGCATTAAATTCTCTTCCACGTATGTAGAGGGGGCATAGGTACCCAATATTTTAGAAGGGGGTGATGTAGCTCTGCTTCTAAGGTGTTAGCCTCTGTCTGGGCTAGTGAAAAGCCTACCAGGCGTAGATTCCTATACCTGTCTGAGGTGTTAGCCTTGTTAGGGGCATGGAAGATACTCTTACTCGAATTGAACCCTTTCTAACATAAACCTACGACGGGCAAGGGTTATGGTACCTTATTAATTCTTTCTGAACTCGGGGAATAATTTGAGAACCTATTTAAATGTCTAACTCAAACTTCATGTAATGAATTGTAAAGGCCTTACCTAGTTAGAGCCATATCTGATCCTAGAAATTACCAAATTAGGTACGCATGGGAACACTTTTAACCTTTTAGTCTTATAGTTTGATTTTCTTGATATTAAAAAGTATATGTTGTGTTGCTATTATCCATTTTATTTTTATTTGTTCTTCACATAATTTATTATACTATGAAAGATTTTTTGGCTTGACATTCCTATCCTATAAAAACTTGTAAATTCATTCATGCATTTCTTTATACATTTGTAAAGTTCATACCTTTATATGCTCATGCATTCATAATTTTTACAATATACTAAAACCATTCCATTTATTGTATTTCTAAGCATCACGACATGGATGGTAATTTTGGGGCAAGAATCAACTTTTTAGAGTCTATCCAAGAGGAATTTGGTCATGAAGTCCAAGGAACAAAAAAAAAAGTTAAAAAATTGATAGAAATGATCGAGGGTCTAAGAAAGGAGCCTAGCTTAGGAGCACCCTCATCTTTGATGAACTCAAAAGGTCATAATTTAGGAGATCAATTGGAAGCCCGACTAAGTGCTCTGGAAGGGCAGTTAGAGGAATGGGTGTAGACATCTAATTTTGTTTGAGTCTTTTTTCGAGAATCCTGAATATCCAAGATTGAGAACTTAACAGCCATCCTCATTGGGAATTATTTTTTTCAGAGGAACAAGATATTTTCAAGACCTTTTAGTCATAATTTAAATAGCTGTAAGTTCACATGACAAAAATTTCATATTTTGATATCTAATTTCGAATATATAAGATGAATATTTAAGAAAAAATTATTTCTAATATTTTTTTGTCAAAATTTTGAAAATCTATTTTTGCAGATGTTATCGCGGATAAATTTCTCATTTTTATAAATTTTTCATTAAAATTGGAAAGTTGACCGTCGTATATTTTTACCGATACCTATATGGTATTTATGTCAATACGCACTCCAAAAAATAAAAAAAATAATCAAGAAAAAATTGTATTGGCATTTTATACCACAAAGTGTCAGGTTGTTCATTTTAGTAATTTATTTTGAATTTTTCATAGCACTGTGAGTATCATGTTCGTAAAATTTTTCTTGATAAAATTATTTTGGATCTTAGATTTCCATCTTTACCATTTTGTAAATTAAAATTTTGAGTAATATATCTTATTCAATTCATTTTATATAAACTTTAACGTATTCTTTGAAATTTTCTCGGTTCTAAAATATGAAATTTCCTTTATCTGTAAAATTTTATGGTGGAATTTTCTCAAGTTTTCAACTTCAAAGTTCTTTTAAATTTTTCATTTAATTACCATTAAATCATTTTCTAAAATTCATTTTATTTTATAAGTTTTACATTTTTTCGTTTCTAAAATACGAAGTTTTCTATTTTGTAATATTTTCGAGAAGATTTTTTTTAGTTTATAATTTAAAAATGCTCCAAATATTATTATTTAATTCATAGTAAATCAGTTTAGGAAAATTCCTTTTATTTTTATCAATTTTGCATTTTTCTTTTGAAATTCCTCTGTTTTCAAAATACAATTTTTTTTAGTCCGTAACTTTTTAGGAAGATTTTTCTTTGTTAATAATTTTTGGAATTCTTTGAATATTATTATTCAATCAATATTAAATCAGTTTTAAAAATTTTAATTTATTTTACAAGTTTTAGAATTTTTTGTGTTACCAAGATACAAGTTTTATACTTTGTAAAGTTTTTTGGTCAGATTTTTTTCGACTTTCTAATTTTTAAATTTCTTTAAATCTTATTATTTATTTCATACTGAATCGGCTTTGAAAAATTTAATTTATTTTATAAGTTTTAGAATTTTTTTTGTTATCGAGATACAATTTTTTCTACCTGTAAATTTTTTTGGTTGATTTTTTTTTGTGTTTATAATTTTCAAAATTCTTTAAATATTATTCTTTAATCCATATTAAATCAGTTTGAAAAAATTTAATTTATTTTATGAGTTTTAGAATTTTTTTCTTCTTGTTGCCAAGATACGGGTTTTACACTCCATAAATTTCCTTGTAGGATTTTTTTATAGTTTATAATTTTCAAAATTCTTCAAATATTGCTATTTAGTTCACATTAAATCAGTTTTTTAAAATTCAATTTATTTTATGAATTTTGCATTTTTTACATGTAATAATTTTTCCCAGTAAATGTTTTTTCTCGTAAAATTTTGCAAGTTTGCAATTTCAATTTTTTTCCTCGTACATAAAAAATTGTTTTTATTATTAAATTGAATTAAATTGATTATATGAAATTTTATTTTAGAAAACATAATTTTTAATTTTTACAATTTAATTCTTATAGTTAATTTTATGGTATAATTTTACATATTATATACAAATATCACTTAAAATATCTATACAAGTCAATGATATCATGCATGACATGACATCATAAGGAGACAAGAGTTATAAATTTAAATCTAATCAATTTGTCAAAAATCAAATCATATCTCAAACAGATCAAATAAAAAAATTAAAAAATATCAAAAAATTATGACATGCAATAAATGAACGAAAATACTTGTGCATTTGGGATGAAAACTCATGGCAAGGATGAAAAAAAAAGACCATTCTTACTGTCCCCCATGAAAAAAAAAAACCACATGAAAAATTCTCTCAGGCAAAAAAGCTTTCCATATTCAAATTCAACTATTTTTCATAGAAATTTTCAAGAAATTTTAAGTTTAAAAGCTTTTCGAGGTAATTTCATCTAGAAATTTTGCAATCTTTGCTATATATCCATCATTTTTCTACTTTAATATGAGTCAAAATCATGTTAAGCTCATGGATTTTATCCATGTTGAAAGGCTAACATGTTGACAATGATCAATTTCCTATATATTTGTTGATATATTTAAATTTTTTTTGAACTTTGATTCTCTTTTTTTTTGAAATATTATTGTTTTTTATGAGATATTAATTTTGTTGAATGTATATGTTTATTGTTATATTGTTATCCTTAGTATTTTCATGTTAATATGTTGATCTACATATTTATAGATTCATTTTTTTGTCATTTTATTTTTGCATTTGAACTTGATGATATTTATTCGTGTTTATTTTCATGATTTTGTGTTACAAAATATTGATGCATATTTGTTTCTTATCTTGGCCAAATTTGATATGAATTGGTAATGATGATTTTGTGCTTACTGTTATCTTGATTTCATGTTTTTTTAGTCTACTTCGTAAATATTAGAAATTTTAGGGATTAAATCATAAAATATGTAAACTTTTTTGTGCCATTGTTGGTTTGGTCGAGAACTTCATAGGCTGTTAGAAAATTAATTTTGTGTGTTTTGGAACATGTTTTAGGTGATTTTAACATTTTAGGGGCCATTTTGTAATTTTAGAAAATTTAAGGGCTAAATTGCAAAATATGCAAAATCATGTGTTTAAGACCACAAATGCTTGGCCAAACCTTCATTTAGATTTTTCCCATAATTTTTAGGTTGATTCCTGGCTGATTTGATGATTTTTTTGTGATGTTTTGTGATGTTATTTTCATGTGGGGGTTAAAATGCAAATTTAGAAAATTTAAGGGCTAATTTGCAAATGTAGAAAAAATTTTGCTTTAAGGCCAAGGTGTTTGGCCAAATTCTTGCTGACATATTTTTTGTATTTTCCATGTGTATTTTCATGTGATTTTATGATTTTTTTGGCTATTTCGTCATATAGGGACTAAAATGGAAATTTAAAAAAGTTTAGGGACTAAATAGCAAAATTTCATATTTAGGGGGCAAAAAGATCATTTTACCAGTTTTAAAGACTCTTATTATTTCTATGGCCTTTCGTAGGGATATAAAAATTTTTAAAACTTTTTGTATTTGTTCAGTCTTTCGAAGGATAAGAAATGTAATTTTCAAAAATTTAGGGGCTTATTGCAAATTTTGCATTTTAAGTTAAACTTAAACTTTTAGCTTTTCCATTTAGACTAAATTCATCTACTTTTCATCATTTTAGGTAATTTTAAGGTCCATTAATGTTATCAGGATACTTTTATGTCGAGAATATACCCTAAAGGCATTTTGGTAATTTTGCTAATTGGGATGCTTTTATGCCAAAGGTGAATATCTTAGGATTGGTTTAGCCTTCTAAGGTCATTTTAAGGTCCATTAGGGTTACCGAGATACTTTTATGTCGAAGGTATACTATAGGGGTATTTTGGTAATTTTGCTCATCGAGATGTTTTTACATTAAAGATGAATATTTTAGGATTGGTTTAGCCTTTTCAGGTCATTTTAAAGTCCATTAAGGTTACCAAGATACTTTCATGTCAAAGATATACCCTAGGAGCATTTTGGTAATTTTGCTCACTAGGATGTTTTTATGCCAAAGGTGAATATTTTAGGATTGGGTTAGCCTTCTAAGGTCATTTTAAGGTCCATTAAGATTATCGAGATACTTTCATATCAAAGGTATAACCTAGGGGCATTTTGGTAATTTTGCTCATTGTGATGCTTTTACACCAAAGGTGAATATTTTAGGATTGGTTTAGCCTTTTCAGGTCATTTTAAGGTCCATTAGGGTTATCGGGGTACTTTTATGTCCAACGTATACCCTAGAAGTATTTTGGTAATTTTGCTCATCGGGATGTTTTTACGTAAAAGGTAATATTTACGATTGGATTAGTTTTCCAAGGTCATTTTCATGTCCTTTAGGTTACCGGGATACTTTCATGTCAAGGGTATACCTTAGGGCCATTTTGGTAATTTTGCTTGAACCGAGTCCTAGATAGTCATTAAGATGCTTTCATCCCAATGATGTGCATTTAGGATAGGTTCAACCTTTCACAATCATTTCATGTCCTTTAGGATTACCGAGATACTTTCACGTCGAAGGTTTACCTTAGGGGCATTTCAATAATTTCACTAGAATCCAGTCTTAGGTAGTCATCGAGGTGCTTTTATACTAAAAATGTGCATTTAGGATATGTTCAACCTTCCATAATCATTTTCATGTCATTTCGGGTTACTGGGATATTTTTATGTCGAAGGTATACCCTAAAGGTATTTTGATAATTTTGAATTAGAACTAAGTCTTATGTGATTACTAAGATACTTTCACGTTAAAAGTACACAATAAGAATAGGTTAATCATATCAGGTCATTTCTAGGTTATAAAGTTTGTATTTTTAGTAATAAAATTACTTTTATAAATAAGGCAATGTCTCCTAATTAAATTAATGTGTAAGATTCCTACTAGAATATGTGAGGAATTTTATGGATTATTTTAATAACGAGATATCATTTTCAAATAGGAAGTCAAGATTTTTTTTAATTTCAAAAAGAAAAAAACAAAACCTTTCATCCTTTCATATTTCGCATGGTTCTCTAGGGGATATGATAGAGAATTCATGTCCACTTGGTTCCCCGGGAGGGTAAGAATAATTTTTTGATTTCAAAATGTAATAAAACTTGACTTTCCTCGAAATAATAAATTTGTTTAATAAAATATTATAGGAATTATAATTAAATATCGAATATTGAAGCCGAATAAAAATCAAATTTATTTTAACACATGATTAATAAGGTACTGATTCTCGGGCATCAGGAGAAGGTCGATTCTTGTGATTGTAATCAACTCCCGGACCCTTTCAAGTGATCTCTGGTATGAGCACAAACCTCGGAGTTTGTTTTTATGGGTTTCATAATCTTTAAAATATAAACTTCGGCAGGTATCCAATCTCATCTTGCCAAAATAGATTGGTGCGACCTAAAAAAAAAAATAGTTGTTTTGTAACAACTATTTAGAGAAGTTAGGTAAGCGATTCATCTCAACAACTCAGTCTCCAAGTATGAAAAACAAAGTCTAATAATCATAATATAGGACCCTAGAAATAAAAGGAAATAATTATATATAGATATTTCTATAGAAACAATAGATACATTCCCTATTTTAAGTTAGGCTGGTCAGGATTCATGTTAGAGCCATGTTGCGATAGCTTGGCGACTCCATTGGGGACGAGTTAGAGAGTCAGCCCTAAAATTAATTACATGTTAATTAAATTTTGATTAATTTGGTTTCAACCGGCATTTAACTATAATTCCTAATATTTTCAAAATAATTTTTTTCATTGTATTTTTTACTTATAAATATCAGTATATATTCTTCATATTTTTCACTAACCCTTTTGTTTCCTTTGCTGCATTATTTTTGGGGGAATTTAGGATAGGGTTTTTATTATTTTTGAAAATGTCAAGTCCTAAAAGGTAAGTTGTTGCCCTACACACACTGTGCACATGCATATGCATTAGATTCTCTTCCACGAATAATGAAGGGGCATAGGTACCCACTATTTTAAGAGGGGGCAAATTAGCTCTGGCTTCTGAGGTGTTAGCCTCTGTCTGGGCAGTGAAAAGCCTATCGGGTGTAAATTCCTACGCCTACCTGAGGTGTTAGCCTCATTATGGGTATGGAAGATACTTCCATTCGAATTGAACCTTTTTTGACATAGACCTACGATGGGTAAGGATAAGGGTACCTTATTAACTCTTTTTGGACTCAGGGAGCAATTCGAGAACCTATTTAGATCTTTAATCTGAACTTCATCTAATAAACCGTAAGGGCCTTACGTAGTTGAGCCATACCCAGTTCTAAAGGATACCAAATTAGGTACACAGGGGGGAACGCTTCTAACTCTCTACTCTTATAATTTTATTTTCTTGATATTGATACCTGTATGTTGTGCTATTATGATACATTTTATTTCTCACTATAATTTGTTATATTATGAAGGATTTTTCTTAATTTTTGGCATGATATCCATATTCCATGGAAATTGTAAATTCATTCATGCATCTACAAAGTTCACATTTTATATGTTCATGCATTCATAATTTTTGTAATGTACTAATCTGTTTCATTTATTGTATTTTAAGGATCAAGACATGGGTCATGATTTAGAGACAAGGCTCCGCATGTCAGAGTTCATCTAAGTAGAGTTTGATGATGAAGTTCGTGGAATGGAAAATCTGCTTAATAGAATGATAAAAATGGTTAAAGGTTTATATGGGATAAAAAGGGAAAAAAAGGAAAGAAATCACATTATTGGAAGTATTAGAATACAGAGGCACTGAAATGATTTCAAAGATAATTTTTTGGGCTACTTGCCAACTTTTGTAAATATAAGAGCTAAATAATGATTGAAAAAAATGAATTATTAGGGTTTGCAAAAATCCCTTAGAAACATTAACACGGTTAGGAAAATGTAGTCCTTGCAAGATCAATTCCTTTTGTTACTTTGGTTTTAAATGTTGTAAATATGGCTATGTACGCCCACAATCAATGGATAAGTCAGAGAATTTTGGTTCATGATAGCAGCGTTGTTGAATCAGTACTCGAATTCTTTAGATTTCTACTTCTACAATAACCTTTATATCTGGCTCTTAGTTAGTTCTCTGACATCCAATCTGTTACATTAAATGCTACCCCTTTTATTTGATTATTTATTCATTCATTCGTGTATTCATTAATTCATTTACTCATTTATTTATGTAATTTTTCCATTCATTGACAATCATACTAGAATATCAATAAAGATTAATGCTGTCAAGACACATACATATTCATGCAAACTAATTTAAGTTTTCTTTTTATATATATTTTGAGGTGAGATAACAAATCATTAAATGGAAGATACCATACAATAAGAAGAAAAATGCAAGCACAAATTTTAAGTTCGATGGAACCACTCAAGATAAGGAAACTAGTTTACTAACAATCAGAACTTATTACCAATACTTTTGCTGGGAATCCGGGGAAGTACGAGCTGAAATGCAACCACTTTATGGTTTTCAGTATATAGAAGTTAGTCCCCTAATACATATTCATATTGACCAAGGGGCAACAGGTAGCATATGTGAGACAAGAAAGTAATTCTATCATAGCTAACAGGACTCTAAGAAGTCAAGAAAACAAGGAAATCCATTCAGACGGTGTCCTCAACCCTAGCTTTTTATTGTTCAGTGACCTCAACAGAATTAGATGATCTCTGCCATTCCAACAAAACATAGAAAACTCCTTACGCATGGTGGTATAATTCGAGCGTCAAGGTGCAACACTTTTTGTCTAAGGATTCCATCAACCAATGCATGTTGTTCAATATAAAGATAATCT
The DNA here is from genome assembly GCA_038382065.1 of Adansonia grandidieri. NCBI lineage: Eukaryota > Viridiplantae > Streptophyta > Magnoliopsida > Malvales > Malvaceae > Adansonia > Adansonia grandidieri. The sequence continues at coordinate 57,853 of JBBYHK010495798.1, read as the reverse complement.
AGAGTATCAGCATGATCGGTAGGAGATCATAGGTTGTTGTAAATTCCAACTTAGGTTACTCAAATGATTCTTTGCTATGCAATAAGCTTTGGATTCATCTTCTCTATGAAAGAATTTAGTAAAGAGTCATATAATGGTTGTCCTCATGGCATGATTATGATGAAAGGAAATAATCATGCATCTTGTGGAATTCTTTATTTTGAGGACTTAGAGTTTGATGCACCTCTTAATGTTCCATTAGCTTACCTACAATTCAGCAATAGAGGATGCCAATTCAGTGAAATTCTAGGAGCGAATGGATGACTATTAAGGCTGATTAGTCTAAGGGTCATCGAACTTTTGGTAGTATGCCAATCAGGGGCAATTTATATCATGACTTCAAAATTTGGTACATTTCTTATGAAATGAATTTTGATTTGTAAACAGTATGCATACTTCACTAACCATGAATTTTGTGTTCATAATGATTTCCAATATTTAGGATAATGAGAATATTTTGGAAATTTTTTTTTTGGTAGGTGATCACCATTAGTTTGAGCTCTCTCAGAAAGGTCCTTCACTTCTACATATATAATTCTCCCAAACATTCAGCTACAGACTTTCACCACTACAGACTTTCCACACCCAAATGTTTTTTTCTATGGATTCCTTGAAGGTCGAACAAATAGGTTATGCTCCTAAAAGATTCAAATATCAATAGTTTGACATGTATTAAAATAATGATAGTAATTTCGAGATTTCCCTTATTTTGATAATCTTTTTTTTTTCACTTAAATGCGTTCATGTCACTTCCATGCATCTTATTTGTCATCTCCTTGCATTTTTGTTACCTTTTCTATGTCAAAATGTCACCTTTGTGTATTTGCATGTGTAATACTTGTTTATCTTTGTGCATGTTGTATTTTATTCATGACTTGCTTGTCAAATGCATGTGTGTTATTAAAAAATTCAATCTTTCAAAAAAGCTCCAAATTAAGTCTATGCTACCTTAAATAATGGTGACTAGCATAGATTTAATGTTATGATTAAATTGGTCCTTTGATCTTGGGGCCAAGCTAAACCTTCTAGGTCTAGATTCATGGAAATAAAATGCTGCTTTCTTTTGTTAAAGTATTAAGCCTAGATCTTAAGTCCAATACCTTCTTTAGTGACATGGTCAACGAGTTGTTTCATCATCCCAAACTACTTTGAGATTGTGGAATGAGCTCATGACGCCCATGTTACTTATTCCTTTCTATCACATATGTTCAGATGTCCTAGATTCGAGTCTACTCTTGGAAAAATATGAAAATATCGAATAGCCCCCTGTTTTGCTCTGGCAACATTGTAGTCTAAGTTTGGAAAATCATTTTTGAACCATAAAATATTTTAATTGGTTTTTTTGATATTTTTTCCTTAAAGGGTATCAAAGTACCTTTCTAACAATGTCTTGTATGCCCTCAGATCATTTTGGATGAAAGAAATATGATTTCTTAAACCTTCGCTGTTTGGAACCCCTAAAATCAGCAAACATTTTTCTATTTGGGTTATTTTGGCCTGCCAAATGATTTTTTTGAATTTCTTTAATATTTTTCCTAAAAAGTTTACAAAATTCCCTTTTTGGAAAGGTATCATTCATGATTTAAAAATTCTGGGTAAGTACAAACTGATTTTTCAAAGTTCAGTGCATCTTTTCCCCTACATAAGTTATAAGTCTCAAGATAGATCAACTTCAAAAATTAAGTCTGCCTAAAAAGTAATTTCTAGGATTTTTGGAATATTTTTACATTGAACCTCACGAGTCATCTTTCCAATGATACTAACCCAAAATAAATTCGTGAAGGGAGATGACACAATGTTATCCCCTGTTTTTAATCTAATTTTTAAAACACCTTTACAAAGACATTCGAATGTCTCGAAATGCATTTGATTGGTTCCTCTAAACACTAGCCCTTTAGAATTGGATCAAGGCGTAAGACAAAAATATTTTATATAAATCTTTGGTTTTCTATTTTCAAAATCTTTTTAAAAAAAAACTTTTTTTTAAAATATTAATAGTTTGTATTTTTGGAGATACTCCAAACCTATTACTCATAGGGGATTCCCCAACCTCATTTTTCCCTAAAAACTTGAATTTCCTCTCTCGGATTTAGTCAAGATTCCTAATTATTTTCTTAAATCATCAAAAATTTTCATCTTTGGGGATACTCTAACCCTGTTTTTTACTAAAAACTTAAAATTTTCTTTTATTATTCTCATAACTTTATCTTTTAGGATACTCCAATCTTATTGCTCTGAGGGGATACTTCAACCACTCTTTCACCTCAAAAAATCCAAAAATTTTTATCTTCGGATGTCCCAGATTGTTTTGATTGAAATCTTTTTCGTCCTTTATATCACCATCAAATCCAAACACATCTCTAAATTGTCATTGCAATTATTTTTTAATAATCAAAGACAATTACGAGATACATTTTGATTCCTTCTTTTTAACATTCTTTTTTTTATGATTGTTTGCTTATGATATTGTTATATTCCTTTCATCTTTCTATCGTGTTTCCTTTTTTATAGTGATTATTGTGCATTCATATTTAAAAATCATTTTCAAAGAATTTTACAAGGTAATGTTCCATGTTGGTATCGTTCGAGTGCGTCATACTAAATATTCAAATTTTTAAAATTTAATCCGAAAACTATTTTCATAAAAGTCTTTATGGTTTTCATGCTTCCACGGTGCATAGGTGATACATTTTCCACTAAAACTTCATGTATAAAAAGAGATTGTTTCTAAATAATGACCAAATTGATCCGATTAAGCCAAAAACATTGTTTCTAAATAATGACCAAATTGATCCGATTAAGCCAAAAACGAAGCTAGACATAGCTTGTAGGTACTGATTTCGGGCATTATGGGGGTGCTAATCCTTCCCTACGTGTAACCAACCTTTGAACCCAACCAACAAATCTTTGGACTTTGAGGACCTTGCAATCGATGTTTTGAGTTTCATAACTCAAAATATTGTTTTCAATAGGCATCCGATCTTGCCTGGCCCAAAATGATTAGTGGTGACTCCAAGTTTATGGCGACTTCATAGTGGCCATCCAAGACTAGTTGGATGAGCAATTCACCCGACGGTCTCTCTCTCCTTCATGTTAATATGCCTAATCCAAATCCTGATCATGGGATAACTAAAAGGCTCAACCGCCATCACTATCACATATTTTTTAAGTCATGCATACTAAGCCCTTCGGATCATCCAAAGTTTTAAAGATGGGCACATGGTGATAGCTAGCTACCCTTTTTTAGTTGTTGCTACATATTAAGGACAAGTAAAGACAAATAGACACCATTTTGTTCACGTAGGATGATGGTTTTAGGTGCTTGTGATTATGTCAAGATAGGCTAAATATATTTGCAAAAAGGAAAATTTTAATGAGTTTTGTAGGCTTTGACCTCTCTACTAGGTTCTTTTTCAGGTTTAACCTCCAGACAGGTATCATTAGCTTGTGTGGGCTTTAAGGTAAGTAAGCATAAGTGTCTTGCTCTTCGAGGAATGAGGCAGGTTGTTTCTTAGGTTTGGCCCCAAACAGGTGCCATCAACTTGTTTAGACTTTGACTCAATATGTATCTAGTTTTTTGTCAATTGAGGTAGGTAGTTTCCTAGGTTTGACCCTACATAAGTGCAACCAACTTGTATAGGCTTTGACTAGATAAGTGTCCAGTTCTTTATGGACCGAGGTAGGTGGTTCCCTAGGTTTGACCTCAGATAGGTGCCATCAGCTTGTGTGGGCTTTAACTCAATAAGCATCCAGCTTTTTGTAGATCGAGATAAGTAGTTTCCTAGGTTTGACCCCAAACAGGTGCCACCAGCTTGTGTGGGCTTTGATTAGATAAGTGTCTGGCTCTTTGTAGACTGAGGGAGGTAAAGAAACGTATCTTGCCCTTTGAGGACTAAGGTAGATAAGGGAAGACATCTTGCTTTTTGAGAAATAAAAAGGCAGAGAAAAGGCATCCTACCCTTTGAGGACTGAAAAAAATGAGTTTAGATACCCCTCTTGGATGAGCTCATAAGGTAAGAGATACTTACTTGGGGCCTTTTGAGGTTTTTCAAAAACAAGAAATTGTACTTTAGATTCCCCACTAATTTGACTTTTATATGCGGGAGCTAGTATTTGAAGGATGTTAAATGCTATATACTGCATAAGGATGCATATGCATGTCTTAATGATACAAAGGTGATGATTTCAAAAGCCTGATCCGGTGGTCAATTTTGGCTTTCTTCATTTGTTTGCTCTTTTACGCAATTGATAAGGTGGCTTCTTGCTCCAAGATTTATCAATCTTGCTTTAGCTTTCTAAAGGCTTTAAATGCCAGGGCCTTTTTTTTTAAGGTAGGGAGGTCCATAATTGCGAAGGGATGGTCTTGAGCCTAGATGACTTGTTTAGGGACTTTCATTAAGTTGAGCTTACTGACAAGTATGGAGGTTTCATTTTGTCAATTTTGATTTAGAGGTTGCCTTTGGTGGTCTAAGTAGGCTGATCTGAATTTTGGGTATTTTGATGATGGTTTGAAAAAGACTTTTCTTTGCCATTGTGCTATAGTTTACTAGGGAGAAAATTTTGAGCACATTTTCAAAATGCAAAGGCCTAAGAGAAACTGATTGTGGCATCCAAAGCTTATTCTTAGTCTCTAGAAATTAAAGAAAAATTCCTACAAAGTTTCCATCTTTCCAAGTAATGCTAGAAAATCTTACTATCAGTTTTATTTGTTTATCAAGCATTATCAATTAAATGACAAACACGATGCAATATGGAATGCAAGGTTACGAAAAGATTTTATGATAAATCCAATAATTAAAAGAAGAAAGGTATAAGTTTTACAACTTTTGAAATTATGAAAGATTTTAACATATAAAAGAGATAAGAAAGGTCTTCTTGGCCAACTGGCCCTTGATGCTGGTGACATGAATCCTCTATTGAGTGTTTTCAGAGACTTTTCTTGAGCAATTTACCTTTTTGATGTTGATCGACTGTTTGAGAAATTCTTCAAATTATTTTGTAGTGGGATAGTTGCCTTAAGGTTATGTGGTTTCCATTTTCAAGTGCAGGTAAGGCTGAGATTTAGCAAGGTAGGTTGGCATAGAACAAATGAATTAGGTTATGATTTAGTGTCTTGATCAAGGTTGTGAGTATGGGGTAAATTGGTTTCGATCTAGGTTTGTGGTAATTTAGGCTTGATTTGGTTTAAGCAAGGGGATCTGGTCACCTAGGCCACCCTTTTGGGTTTTTAACTTAAGCTAGCTCTCTTTTTTTCTCTTTCTAGAATGGAATGAGATGGAGAAATTGCCCTTTTAGGTTTTCATTATAAATCCTTTCAGACATATTATTTCTTAATGGAATCAAAATTCACAAGATTGGGTAGGTTGCCACCGCCTATCTTGGTTAAGATTAAGGTTTCTCCAAAACATACACATTTCACCATGTATGACCCTTCCTAATTTGGGGTCTATTTTCCTTGAGCATCTTTAGGGATCGAGAGAATTTGTTTAAGCACTAAGTCACTTTCTCAAAACTGATGAGAATAGACCTTTTTATTGTGGGCTCTTATCATGCGCTTTTGATACAGTTGCCTATGATAGATGGCTTTCATTTTTTCTCTTCGATTGAGCTGTGTATATCGATTCATGACCCATTCAGCCTCTTCAAGTTATGATTCCATCAAGACTCTGAGTGAAAGGATTTCAACCTTGATAGGTATGACAGACTCTATGCTGTAGACCAAGGCAAATGGGGTAACACCTATGGAAGTTCGTACTACCATGCGATAAACATGTAAAACAAAAGGCAAATTTTCATGCCAATCATTGTAAATCTTAGCCATCTTGTTTACTATCCTTTTGATATTCTTGTTGGCTGCATCATCTACTTTATTCATTTTTGGATGGTAGAGGATGGAATTTCGATGCTGAATCTTAAACTGAAAGCAGACTGCTTACATCACTTTATTTTTCAAGTTGTGTACATTATCAATATCTATAAATGATGTCCCGTTTCATAAATTTGCACACAAAGATCTGGTAACATTGGCATAAGAAGTTGCTTCTACCTATTTAGTTAAATAATCTATAGCAACCAAAATAAAGCGATGGCCATTGTAGGCCTTAGAGGTAATTGGATCGATCATGTCCATGCCCCACATAGAGAAAGGCTATGGTGATGTCATAACATGTAGAGGTGTTGATGGGACATGGATTTTATCTATGTTGATTTGGCATTTGAGGCATTTTCGAGCATAGTCGATGCAATCCTCTTCAAGAGTCAACCAATAATAGCCGGATTGTATGACTTATTTTGCCATTCGGTGTCCATTAGCATGGCAAATTCCTTCATGGATTTCTTTGAAAATTCTTTTGGCTTCACAGGCATCTACACATCGAAGTAGCACCCGATTCCAACCTTTCTTGTACAAAATCTCACCATCCAATACGAAGCTTGCAGTTATCCTTTGGCTAGTTTTCTTGTCAGTTTTGGTGGTGCCTTTTGGGTATTGCTAAACTTTGATGTATTGAAAGATGTCATGATACCATGGCAAGCTGCCTTTCTTTTCCTCAATATTCTGACAATATGCCAGGGCTATATAGATACTAATTTGAATGGGGGCAATATTTGATTCTCGATTGACTTTGAACATGGATGACAAAGTGGCCAAGGCATAAACAATTTAATTCTTTTTTCAAGGTAAATATTGAAAGCTAATATCATTAAACTCTTTTCTACGTTTCGAGATCATATTCCAATAATGGATCAGTTTAGCATCACATTTTGCCATTCTCCTTTATGTTGGTAAATGACAAGGGCTAAATCTCTAAATACTTACAATGCTCGGATACCTTTTTCAATGGCTACTTGGAGTCCAATGACGTAGGCCTCATATTCAGCTATATTGTTGGTGCAATTGAAGTTAAATCTTGTAGGGTAATGGTTCCCATCAAATGAGATAAGAATTGCCCTAATTTTATGCCCTAACGCATTTGAAGCTCCATTGAAAAACATTTCGCAAGATGAACTATACTCGAGAGGGTTCTTACCTCAAATATGCATATCAAGTCCTCGTTAGAAAATTTAAAGTCTAAAGGTTGATAGCCATCTGTTGCGTAACTTGCTAAAAAGTTTGCTATTGCACTACCCTTGATGGCTTTCTGGTTCACATACCTGATGTTATATTTAGAAAGTAGGACTTGCCATCTAGCTAACTTCCCTAAAAAGGTAGAAGTTTCACACAAATACTTGATGGGGTCGAGTTTGATGACTAGCCACATAGTGTAGTACAACATGTATTGTCTTAACCTCTGGGCGATCTAAGCTAGAGCACAACATAACTTATCTACAATTGAATAATTACTTTCATAGTTTATGAGTTTCTTGCTTAGGTAGTAGATAGCCTATTCTTTCTTGCTTGACTCATCGTGTTGACCCAATACACAGCCTATTGACTTGTCAAAAAATGATAGGTACAAGATCAAAGGTCGATAAGACACTAGTAGTATAAGTATTGATGGATTAAAATGGTAGTGTTTAACCTTATCGAAGGCTTCTTGACACTTTTTGTTCCATTCTTCAGTATTTTGTTTTTAAAGTTGCCAAAAGATTAGGTGCATTTGTCAGTTAACTGAGATATGAATTGGGCTATGTAGTTCAACCTTTTCAAGAAACTTCTCACTTCTCTTTGAGTTAGAGGCGGTGGCAGATTTTGAATGGCCTTGACCTTATCGAAATCAGCTTCTATTTCTTTCTTGCTCATAATGAAGCTCAGTAGTTTATCGGATGTCATGCCGAATGTGCATGCGACAAAATTTACCTTGAGCTGGTACTTGCACAGCCTTTTAAAGAGTTTTCACAAATTGGCCATATGTTAACTCTCTTTTGGCGATTTAGCAATCATATCATCCATATAGACCTCGATTTCCTTATCCATGAGATCATGTAATAATGTTACCATCACTCTTTGGTAAGTTACCCCAGCATTTTTGAGCCTGAAGGGCATCACTTTATAGTAAAGTGCCCCATATGGTCAAGAAGTTGGTCTTCTCCAAGTCTTTGTCTACCGTTTTGATTTGATTATAACCTAAAAATCCATCCATTAAAGAAAATAATGCATTTTTGGTAGTGTTGTTTGCTGGGGTGTCAATGTAAGGCAAAAGGAAATTATCTTTTGGGTTGGCTCGATTTAGATCCCTGTAATCTACACACATCCACACTTTACCATCATTGTTAAGAACTAAGACTATATTGGCTACTCATTTAGGATATTTGGCTATTTCAAGAAATCCTGCTTTAGATTGTTTCTTCACTTTTTCTTTGATCTTCAGGAGCATTTCAGGTTTCATCCTTCTAAGCTTTTCTTGTATGGGCTTACATTTGAGTTTGAGGGGGAGTTTGGACCGCAATATTAGTGTCTAATAGGGGCATGTCCTAGTAGGACTATGCGAACACATCCCTATATTCTTAGAGGAAACTTACTAGTTTGGCTCGAGTTAATGGTTTTATGGAGGTTTTGATTTGACTTCTTTTTTATATTCTTCTATTCCAAAGTTTATGGTTTTGGTGGGTTTTTCATGAGGCAATACCTATTTTTTGTCCAATTCAATTAGTCTCAGCAGGTTTAGAGTATGGGGTTCTCTTTAGAATTCTTTGTAGACTCAACCTCACCGATGTAGATTGGTTGCTCGAAATTGATTTTTAAGGTTTCAGTATGAATATTCATGTCACCTTCATCAAGGTAACTAAAAATATGGAAAAAGAACAATATAAGTGGAAAAACATGTAAAGAAAGGTCTAAGACTTGACAAGAACTATGAACACAGAAGATGAAATGCATAATGCTTATCATTTTCATTAATAATACTTAATAAATGATGCCCATACAAAGGATCCTATAATGTTTTTGGGTGGAAGCATTAGGTTTAGTTCATAGCATTACTCTGAAACAGACTTCAACAGTACAGGAATCTCAGTTTTAGTCTAAACACTTAGAATAAATCTAGAAAGGCACAGGTTGGTCTCTTGGTCCATTGTTGATATTCCTGAAATTCCTTGCTTACTATGAGCATAACATTAGCGAAGCCTATAGTCACATATCCTCTTGGGCGAAAATTTTCTCGAAAGGGTGTAAAAACCATTAGTTCATATCCCATGTCCTGCCCCAACATATATACCATCCTTTTCTCACAGTTTTGTTGAGCTTGTTTTTTTTTGACTGTGCACTAGGCTTGAATCCTAACCCTCTTTTATCGATCTAGTTAAAACTTTCAAGGCTTTGGCAATCCCTTGAAGACATTTTTCATGTCCCTTTTTTGCCAGAGCCAACAGTTAACTTTAGACCCATATGAGTGCTCTTTGATAGGTGAGGCTCAACCATTGACAACTCTTCCTTGACATGAATGGCATTGAAAAACTCAAAAAATTGAAATAAAGATTTTGGAATATCTTTATTGGGTTTAATATATGGGGCATTGCTTGAGGTAGCAGGAATGATATCTTCTTCTCCTCTGGTACTGACAACTTTGTTCTCAATGATGAATTTCAACTTTTGTTGCAATGATGATGGTACTGCCCCTACAGAGTGAATCCAAGGCCTTCCTAACAAGCAGTTATACGATAGAGCAATGTCCATCACATGAAAGTCAACTTCGTAAATACATGGGCCGATTTGGAGTGGAATAGTGATGTTTCCTGCAATATTTTTGCAAGTCCCATTGAAAGCTCATACAATCGTATGACTATTCAGCATATGACATGTGTCAATGGGGAGCTTGTTCAAGTGTAATATGGGCAGTACATTTACAGTCGATTCGTTATTAAATAGCACCTTGGGCAATGTAGTGCCCTTATAGTATGTAGTGATGTGAAGGGCTTTGTAGTTTCCCTTTCCTCCTTAAGGGATTTCATCATTGCTGAAAGATATATAATTGTCAGCCATGATGTTGCTCACTAGATGATCCAACTGGCCTATAAAAATATCGAGAGGGACATAGGCCTCATGCAAAACCTTGAAGAGAGCATTTCTGTGAGGTTCAGAGTTTAATAGTAGTGACAACATAAATATCTTAGTGAGTTGCTTATTCATTTGATCAGCAATGCTATATTCACCTTTTGACGTAGCTGGGGCATAACACCTACCACTCCGAGTTAGATGACTTACCCCTAAAAGGTCAACATTTGCTGTTTGCTAACTAGATTCTCTGACAATTAAAATCTTGCTATCATAGTTCCAAGGAATCGCCTTATCATCTTTATAATAGAAAGGAGATGGAAGTTGAATGATCATCTTTGGCATAAGCTGAATAGGCATAACTTTGACTCTTGGTCGATTGTCGAATAAGATCAATGGCCTTCCAACCTATAAGAGGATTGCTCCCTTTTTTTTCCATAGTGTTGATAGACAATATTGCATTTGCAAACTCAGTATGCAGGGTTCACTTTTCATCATAGAATTTGATACTACCCTTGTTCATCATTTTTTCAACCATAGTGCAAAACTCTTTGCATGTTTAAAGAGTGTGGCCGTAAACAGGATGGAAATCACAGAAGTCATCGATCATTTCCTTTGTCTTTTTAGCCGTATTAACCAATTTAGATTGCACCAGGATTGCCAGACCAAATTCATTAGTATCCTCACTTCATCTATGTTTTTTGCAATGCAGTCTTCTTTAATAGCCATTCTACTTATATCAACTCAGCTTGAGCTTGAGATGAACTGGTGCTAGCACTAGATTTTAATTGTTTGTTCTTCACTTTTCTTTTTCCTTTTGCCCTTATAGATTATTTTTTGCCTAATTCACTTTTTATAGCCTCATCGATCATTCCACAAAGTATGAGATATTTGCATAGTTCTTTGGGAGGCTTTTTGCTATCTTATCATGGTAAAGGGTTTGCTATGTGCTGATGAATCTAATGGTCATCTTTTTTTTCTGTAAACGAGTGGTGAATATGGGTTACTTCTTCCATCCATCGCAAAACGTATTGTCTAAAGCTTTCATCAGCTCTCTTTTCCATGCTCATAAGAGAAAGAAAATTTAAGATCCAGTCACCAATAGTTTTTTCCCCATCTATGGCATTAATAGACAGAGAGATGTGTTCATCCTATTCCTTATAGAACTTAATCTCAAATCGATCCAATCATCCCTTGGACCATTTTTAAGAATGATTAGCAATGTTACAAATCATGCCCCTGACCATAGTGGTGGCAAGGTAGGTTAATGATTTATTTGCTCTTATCTTTGATGTCTGAGACTATCTTGGCCCTCACAAAAGCTTGCCAAACCTTGCTCATCATTGTTTTGACTTTGCTGATGCTTTTTCTGATCCAATAACTTTTCCTGTCAATTATTACACTCACTTTCAGTTTTTCATGGTTAGGGAATGGATTGGATCCAACATTTTGTCTAAGCCCTTATTCGACCTTGATATCGCCTTTTTCTAGCAGAGCGTATAGTTTTCTCTTAAATGAAGTGCCATTCTCAATAGAATAACCTTGTGCTCTAGTGTGTTACTAACAATAGGTATTCTTATCGTACCATTTAAGGTATGGTGGTGATCTTGGGTTTGTGAATATTGGGGCAACTAGTTAACTTGCCAATAGACGAGAGTAGATCTCTTTATAGGAACATAGGGGTGACTCAAAGTGCTCCCTTTCTTGAGGTGCTTGTTGATTGTTTAGAGCTCTTACATTGTTCACGTTGCGAGGTTGTGTGCCATGGGTCATGTTTTGAACAGGATTTGATGCAAAACTCATTGTTGGGTTAAACCTGATAGAATGAACTGGTTGTGGTGTTGGTAAGGGTTGAAACCTAGATTTAACATGTTTGAGAGATACACAGCCTGCACTAGATATAAATTTTGATTAAACCTAGCATATCTTTCACCAACAACATTCACATTCTTCTCTTTACCTTTATTTATTGACTTTTTGACTAACCCAGATGATTCTTCAATGGATATCTTGCCACTTTTGATAGCGTTGTTGATAATTTCGCCCAATATACCATAACGATAAAATTTTTTATGGCATTTCCTACCAACCTTTTGTAGTAGGGAGCTTGTAGGCTACCGACAAACACGACCTTCATTTCTTTTTCAGTCAAAAGGGGATGAACTTTAGCTATCTCCTTTCTCCATCTTTGAGCATATTACCTAAAGCTTACAAAGGCTTTCTTTTCCATGTTCACAAGAGAGAGGCAATCTATAGCCCAATCAAATACATGCTTATTATATTCATCAAGAAAAATGCGAGCTAGATCCATCAATGCCCGAATTCTTATGGGATGAAGCCCTATGTACCACTGGATAGCTACCTCAGTTAGACTGTCCTAAAAGCAATGAGTTAGTAGTTTCTCATTCTTTTCATAGCCAGGCATTTTATGGCAATACATGTGAAGGTGGGCAGTAGGGTTAGTAGTCCCATTGTACTTTTCAATATCTAGAGCTTTGAATTTAGGTGGAATGACAAGACTGGATACCAATCCTAACAATGTTGCATCCATGATCCAAAATTTGTTATTTCCTTCAATAACTCAAGGGGCTTTTCAAGTGACTGATACTTGTTTAAGTCTTTATCATTTACTAATGACCTCTTTACTTTTTCTTGTTTCATTTGCTCATCAAGGCTTGGGACTAAAGGCCTTGCCGGTAAAGAGCCCTACCCTGAAATTCTTGAACCAAATAGGATGCTACTACAGGATTAATGTCGATAAATGGTTGAATTGAGCAAATATTTACTGTCGGAGGATGTTGCCCATGCAATGCTCTTTTTTGAGCATTAGTGGCTTTAGTACCTCCATTAAAGTTGCTTTCGAGGTTAGTTGGTTCTTTTCTCACATTGGCTGTGCTTGTTTACCTTTTTCCCCTTCGAAACCTCAAACAAAGCTTAGTTAATTATCTGAGCTTGGAGTTCTTCATTCGTACATAGTGATTGCTCTTGGGATTCCCTATACGTAAGTTTGAGTCACTCAATGTGGGTTTAGTGATCATTCTCCATGGTTTTTAAATGGTTGCAAGTGTCACACCAATGACAAACTATAGGTTCCATGTTTTATAGCACTTTCACTTTAAATTATTACCAGATTAGGCTTTTATGATATGTCATAAATATGTTTGATGCAATAAAAGTGAGTGTGCGATTATGAAGATAAATTATTATTAACATCAATGAAATAAACAATGAAAGAATTATGTTAGTCATGGAAATGCAGAAGGGACAATTGGATTCAGGGCAGCTCTACCAATAGCATCTTTCATTAAAGCAACAAAATATCCTGATTGCTCATGATTACATTTGAAAATGCCTAACATGGTTACACTACTTGATTACATGCTCCAAGAAATATAACAAATCTTGTTCATGGTCTCCAGTAAGGAGAATATTGCATATCAAAGATCAAGCTATGTCCATCATGTCCTTGGCCTTTAATTGGCCTACCTGAATCTATTCGATAAGATGGCGATAATGGTCTTGATAGTTTTGGCATGCCTGATCTACCATTTAAAGCCACTCTTACTCTTGCTGTTTGGAGGCTCTTACTAGTTCATCAACTTTGTCTTGGCAAGCTTGAAGAGAATGCTCCAAATCTTGAGTTTTGAATGCCAGAGTTATTCTCAGCCTGATTTGCTCTCAAATCCTTAACTCGAGCTTTTAACCATACATTCTTCCTTTAAAGGCTGATGCAAGGGCATGAGCTCAAATAAGTTTCTATTTAGTAGTCCTAGCTACGTCTCTCCACCTATGTAGTTCCTTTTCAAGTGTAGCAATTTTTGCCTTCCATTCAACTGATGACTTACCAAGGTGTCTAGACTCGCTGCTTTGCTAAGAGCCATATAGTTTTTTTCCTTAAACTCTCGATATCCTCCTTAAGGTGGTTGTTCTCTTTGATAGCCCTATTCATATCACCATCCTAGAGGTAGAGGTCTATTTCCAATTAACTTTTTTCTTTCTTTAAATGAGTAATCTCTTTGGTGAAGGTCGTCTTTTCTGGTTTGAACTCTCGTTGAGCAATGCAATCTTAGAAGGAAATTCATTAATTAGTATTTATGATATTCCAACATCGGATAGGGGTAAGACATCATTAATACGAAGGATCCTCCATTCATCATATCTAGGGTTCATACTACTCTCTCTATGATACATTTCCATTCCACAAGTTTGTTTCCATGCATGAAAGGCTAGTTGAACTTTTGACTTTGTAATCAGGCTCACCATAGTCAAAATCCTACAATTCTAGGTCTTGGATGAAGGGTACAAACTATCAACACTAGAATTATTTGAGGACCAGAACAGGTGTTTAGCTAGTGCTTCCCTATAATCGCATGAGTAGCACACAACTGTAATCTCTGCAATGGTATATGACAGTCTATGAGGAAAACCAAAAGGCTTTCCATGTCACCTCTTTTTCTTTAAAGTTCTGAAATTTCTAGACTTATTGCTTTTTGGACTTGCCCTAAGGTCACTCTTTCTTAAGGACCTTAGAGATAGAGCTAAAGTTAGACAAGAAATTGTATGACACCTTCTTTTCTTCGAGACATAAGTGACTGATAAGCCAAATATGGAGAAATGGCACGTATCCGATGAAAAGACCTATACTAATTTTCTTGCAAAAACTAAGAGCTCGGATGGTTTCAGCAATGATAACTATTGCAAAATTGATGTTTTAACATAGTCAAGAGAAGAGATCTACTGCTGTAGCTCTAACATAGCCTAATGTCTTTGGAAATATGACCAAACCATGAGGTCAACAATATTTGCCATTGTTTCCTTCAAATTGGTCCATGAGATGCACTCACTATTCCCTTTCAACTTGATATGACTCTCAATCTAAGTCTCCAATGCATTAAGAATTTGGGCTAATCTTTTCTTGAAAGTAATGGGTTCAAAGCCTTGTAGTATATTCTATCAGCCTTACCTTTCTTAATGTTGAGTAATAAAGTGTATTCGTCAACTGTGGGGGACCAAATCTTCATGATTGAAAGTGAAACATCGATTTGCTGGGTTCAAAAATTAAGATGTTGCATGTAACAAGCTGACATCAAAATGGACTTAAAGAAAAAGAGCAATGTCTCCGTATCTCTTCATGAATAATTCCTTCTTTGTGTTATCTTAACTAGTCCATACATACTTCAGATTTTGCCAGTTATTCTGACAGTACCTATCTTGACCTTTTCATACACTATTGAGATATACATGGGTTTAAGAACGTCCCCATT
The DNA here is from genome assembly GCA_038382065.1 of Adansonia grandidieri. NCBI lineage: Eukaryota > Viridiplantae > Streptophyta > Magnoliopsida > Malvales > Malvaceae > Adansonia > Adansonia grandidieri. The sequence goes on along the minus strand of JBBYHK010495798.1, from coordinate 42,619 downwards.
TTTACATTGTCAGTGCTTCAACCATGCTCGAACTTCATTAAAAGGCTTTAGAGCTCTGAAGTGGGCTGTTGCTCCATGATAGACACCTCTTGATGAACATTGAACCATTGGCCAATTGTCCCATGATGACGATGATTATGATGAAATTATGCATGCATGAAAAAGGAAAGCAAAAAAGGAAATGAGTTAGCAACCTTACGAAATAATAGGCATAAGAATAAAGGAATGGAAGAATAGCAAAAAAAGTGCATCATAACATTTGCCCCAAGAATAAGCGGTACAATGCTTAGAGGTAGATATGATCATCATGAATGTTAAGACATTAAACGGATAGCATAACGAGGTGTTCGCATTAAAAATTTCCTTTTAACGAAGTAATACGATACCTTACAAGGACTAAGACTGGCCATTTAAGTGGTGATGTTCATTTGTCACTACCTATGGTGGGTACATGTTAAGCTATTATTCAGACAACATGATAGCTTATTTTAGTCGGATATAATTATTTTAAGATGGCATTGCAGGTAATGGCATTCACTTGTATCACTCACTTATTGAAGAAGATTTGCCATTGAATGTAACAACATATCCTAAAGAAATGATTATGAAATTAGAATGACAAACACGGGTGGCAATATTTATCCATCATCGCCCACGTAGCCATGGTATATAGGAGTAAAGGTAAGAAGTGTTTCCCCGAGTGACCTTTTTTTTTGGGTTATTCTAGCAGTGATCCAATATAGTTTGACGTGGTTTGGCCTGTAAGGTTCATTATATGGGTTTTAGTTGATAACTAAATTGATATTTGAATCATTTCGTCATCTAGTAAAGACAGCTAAGGCACCCCATTCCTAGGCCCATAATAGGTTTGGTGGAACAAGTTCAATCTGGTGGATGTAGTTCCCTATGTAAATGGGGAGGGGTACAGGTGAAAGACATAGATAATATACACCTCGAAAGGTCTTGCCATGCCTACGCGAAGGGTTACTCATAAAGACGGATGGCTCATTTCTTCCTAATGATTGGGATTCTAACCACACCATGGTGTTTGATGGGAATCTAGTGCAAATGCAAGCCCAAGGTGTGTGTCAAGGAAACAATCAAACCTTTTTTTACCCCATATTACCATGCTTAATTAAATCAACATTTATTCAGGAATAAAGTAGTCCCTAATAATCATAAAACAAAGCCATGAAAAGTAAAAAGTTAGAAGATAAAAATAAAAGGGAATTATAACTAAATAATATTGAAAGCCGAAAAGCTGAGGATTGTGTGAGGCATAACTAGTTATAGGCCTAACTCTCTAAACTGTCACCACGTGCTCGCCTTTAAAACTTTGGACTATTCAAAAGGCTTAGCGCGCATGACTTAAAAATGTGTGATAGTGGCACTGGTCAAGCCTTTGAGTTATCCCATGATCGGGATTTAAATTAGATGTAGTAACATGAAGAGGAGTGAGGCTATTGGGTGAATTATTTATCCAACTAGTCAAATGGCCACCATGAAGTGGCCTTAAACTTGGAGATACCACCGATCATTTCAGGCTAGGCAGGATCGATGCCTATTAAAAACAATATTTTGAGTTATGAAACTTGAAACATCAATTTCAAGGTCTACAAAGTCTAGAGATTTTTTGGTTGTGTTTAGGAGTTGGTTATGCATGGGGAAAATTAGCAACCCCATGATGATCGAAATTAGCATCCACTAACTAAGTCTCACTTTTGTTTTGGCTTAATCGATTCCATTTGGTCATTATTTAGAAATAATCCCCTTTTTGTGCATAAAGTTTTCATGGAAAATGTAAATCCATGTTTTGAAAGAAGATTTATATCACCTATACACCACGGAAGTATGAGGAGCTTAGGGATTTTTATGAAAATAGTTTTCAGATTAAATTTGAAAATTGGGATATTTAGTATTAGGCACTAGAGAGATATCGACATAGAATATTACCTTGTAAAATTCTTTGAAAACAAATTTTAAATATGAATGCAAGATAATCACCATAAAAAAGAAGGAAACGCATTAGTAAGATGAAAAGAATATAACAATATCATAAACAAACAATCACAATCAAAAAAATGTAAAAAGGAGGGATGATCAGAATGTATCTCATAATTATCTTCAAATATTGAAAAATAATTGAGATGACAATTTAGAGATGGGTTTCGATTCCATGGTGATTTAAGGTACGAAAAAGATTTCAGTAAAAACAATCTAGGGCATCTGAAATAGAGAAAAGTTTTTTATTTTTTTGAGGTAAAAACAAGGTTAAAGTATCCCCCCGAAGTGGTGAGGTTGGAATATCCCAAAAGATAAAGTTATGAGAATAATTAAAAGAGAAAATTCAAGTTTTTAATGAAAAACAAGGTTGGAATATCCCCTCGAAGTAATGAGGTTGAAGTAACCTAAAGATGAAAATTTTTTATGATTTAAGAAAATAATTAGGAATCTCAATTAAATCCGAGAGACTTTCTTAAGGAAAACTAGGGTTAAAGTATCCCTTCGGAGTAATGGGGTTGGAGTATCCCCGAAGATGCAAACTTTTGATGTTTTAAAAGAAAAGTTTTTTTAAAAAAAGATTTTGAAAATAAAAAATCAAAGATTTGAATAAAATATATTTTTGCCTTAAGCCTTGATCCGAGTTTAAAGGGCTGGTGTTGTAGAGGAACCAATTGGATGCATTTCGAGACATTCAACTGTCTCTATAAAGGTGTTTCAAAAATTAGATTAAAAACAGGGGACAACATCACTCATCTTTCTTCCTAAATTTATTTCAGGTTCATCCGAAGGCTTTAAAGTGTGAATGAGCACCGTTAGAAAGATGACTCGATAAAGTTCAATGTAAAAATATTCCAAAAATCTAAGAAAATCACTTTCTAGGCAGAATTAATTTTTGAAGGTAGGTCTATGTTGACACTACTAGTTCTTTTCTCGTGCCGATGGTGCTTCTTTGCCTTTTTTCTTTTAAAGCCTTGGACAATAGCTTAGTTAATTCTAGAATCTGAGCTCGAAGTTCCTTAGTCATATGGAGTGATTGCTCTTGAGACTTGTTATACATGACTTCCAATCATTCAATACAGGCTTGGTGATTGTTGTCCATGCTTTACAGCGATTGTAAGTGTTAAACTGATGATGAATGATAGGTTTCATGTTTAGAGCAGCTTCACTTTAGATTACTACTAGATTAGACTTTTATAACATGTCATAAACATGTTCGATGAGATGACGGTGAGTATGCAGTCATGATAGTAGATGACTATTAATATGAATAAAAAAGGCAATAAAAGAATTAGGTTAGTCATGCAAATGCAAGAAGGAAAATTAGATTAGGGGATAGCTTTACCAAAGTGTCTTTCATTAAAGCAATAAAATATTTGGATTACACATGATTATATTCGAAAATGCCTGACATGGTTTACATTGCTTGATCACATGTTCAAGAAATACAATAATTCTTGTTCATGGGCTCTGATAGTTAAGATATCACGTATCAAGGATCAAGCCATGTCTATCATTTCCTTAGCCTCCAACCGGGCCGCCTAAATCTATTCGATGAAATGGCAGTAGTGCTCCTGATAATTTTGGCATGCTTGATCAACCATCTGTGGCCACTCTTGTTTTCGCCATATAGAGGCTTTTATCAATTCATCAACCTAGCCTTGGTAAGCTTATAGGGAATACTCTAAATCTTGAATGCTAAGTGTTTAATGTCTCATTCTCGACCAGGCTTGCTCTTAAATCTCAGACTCAAGCTTCTAAACATCTATTTTTTCTTTGGTAAGTTGATACAAAGGCATAGGTTTTAATAGGCATCTCCTTATTGACCTTGGCTTTTCTTTCCATCGATGCAGCTCCTTTTCGAGGGTAGAAATTTCTAGCTCCCCCTTAGTTGATGACTTACCATGGTGCCAAAACTTGCTAAGCGCTGCATAGTCTTTCATCAAACTCTCAAGTTTCTTCTTGAAGCGATTTTTCTCTTTGACAATCTGGTTCATTTTACCATCTTGGAGATAGCAGTTTATTTCTATTAACTCTTTTCTATTTTCAAACAAGTGATTTGCTTGGAGAAGGTTGCCTTTTCTTGTTGAACTCACGCTTGAACAATTTGATCTCAAAGGGAAATTCATTAACTAATACTTGTGATTTTCGAACACTAAAAAAGGGTAAGGCATCATTGATGCACCAGATTCTCCACTCATCATATCATAGAGTCATATTACTTCCTCTTCATTACCTCTCCATACAGCAGGTTTGTCTCCAAGCATGGAAAGCTATTTGAACTTTCAATTTATAGTTGGGCTCACCATAGTCGAAATCGTATTACTCAATCTTAAGGGAAAGGGATGAATGCTCGACACTAAAATTGTCATATGACTAGTATAGGTGCATATCTAGTTCTTCCCCATAATCCCATAAGTGGCACATAACTATAATCTCTACATTTGTATATGCTAGCCTGTGGTGAAAACTAAAAGGTCATATGCGCCACCTATTCCCTTCTGTGATTCTAGAATTTTTGGACCTATTGATCTTTAGACTTGTTTTAGGGCCATTCATTCTCAAGGACCTTAGAGATAAAGCTGAAGTTAGGTAAAAAATTATATGACATTCTTTTCTCTTCAAGGCAAAAGTGGCTAAAAAGCTGAATGTGAAAAAGCGATGCACAGCCGATGAAGCAACCCTTCCCTATTTTCTCGTAAAAGCTAAGTGCTTGAAAGTCTCAGCAATGATGGTGGGTGTCAGATTATTGTTGCAACATAATCAAGAAAAGAGACCTGCTACCATCTCTTCAACATAATCTAATGTTTTTGGAAATATGACCGAAACATATATCGCCAGAGTATAGATATCTTGAATTTTTCAAATCTCTACGGTATTTACCATTGCTTCCTTTAGATTGGCCCATGAGACACTCACTATTCCCCTTCATCTTGATATGACTCTCGATCCAAGACTCTGTTGCCCTAAGATCTAAGCTAATCTTTCTTGAATGTTAGAGGTTGAAAAACCTTGCAGTATATTCTATTAATCATGGCCCTCTCAGTGTTGAGTAACGTGGCATATTTGTTGATTATGGGGACCAAATCCTTGCAATTGAAAGTGAAGCATTGATATGCTAGGTTCTAAAATGAAGATGCTGCTCAAATAGGCCAAAATCTAAATGAACGTAGTGTAAAAAGGCTATGTCTTCATACCTCTTCATGAATGATTCCCTCTAGATATTGTTCTCACTTTTCCATATACGCTTCAAATCTTACCAATCATTCTGATGGTACCCTATCTTGACGTTTTCATGCATTGTTAAGACATACTCAAGTTTAAGAATGTCTCTATCTTTACACTATCCACGCTTTGACCATGATCGAACTTCTTTAAAGGGCTTCAGATCAAAAGTGGACTGTTGCTCTATGACAAACATCCCTTGACGAACACTAAACCATTGGCCAATTGCCTCATAATGACGATAATTATGATGAAATGATGCATGTGTCTAACAAAAAAGCAAAAGGGAAATGAATTGGTGGCCATATGAAATAGTAAGCATAAGAATAAGGGAATAAAAGAATAGCAACAAAAGCGCACCACAAAAATTGCCCCTATAATAGGTGATATGATGCCTAGAGGTGGACATGACAATTATGAAAGTTATGATAATAAAGGGACATCATAATGGTGTGTCTCGGTTAAAAATTACCCTTAATGAGGTAAGACGATACCTCATAGGGACAAAAATTCACTGACTAAGCAATGATGTTCATTCGTCACCATCTATGGTAGGTACATGTTAAGCAATCATTTGGATAGCATGGTTTAGATATGACTCTTTTAGGATGACATTAGGCATTGTAGGTGATGGCATTCGCTTGTCATCATCCACTTATTGAAGAGGGTTAGCCGTCGAGCATAATTGCATGCCCTAGAAAAAACAATCACGAAATAAAATGACAAATGCATGTGATAATGTTCGTCTATCATCACCTACGTAACCATGGTGTATAGGAGTTAAGGTAATAAGTGTTTCCCCAAGTGACAATATTTTTCAAGTTATTCTATCAGCACTCTGGTATGATTTGACATGGTTTGGCTTGTAGGGTTCACGATATGGATTTTAGTTTATGCATAAATTGATATCTTATGCACTCCTCCTTTTGATAAGGATAGTTAAGGCACCCTGATCCTAGGCCCATTGCGAGTTTGGCAAAATGGGCTTAATCTAATGGATGTATTTCCTTATGCAAATGTTAAAGGGTACTCATAAGAGACATAGGTCATTTACACCTTAGAAGATCTTATTATGCCTATGCAAAGGGGTACTCATGCAAGCGGATAGCTTACTTTCTCCTAATAATTAGAATGCTAACCTTACCATGGAGTTTGGTCGAAATCAAATGCAAATGCATGTGCATGGTGTGTATTAGGGAAATAATCAAACTTTTTATTTTACTCCTATATTATCATACTTATTCGAATCGATATCTATTTGGGAACAGAGTAGTCCATGATCATCACATGACAAAACCATGAAAGTTAAAAGGTTAAAAGATAAAGATAAAAAGGGATTATAGGTAAATAATGATGGAAACTAAAAAAACTAAAAACAAGCTAGGTATTGCTAATCGTTGCCCTAAATCTATAAGTCATCCCTAGTAGAGTCACCAAGCTTTCACTACGTACCTTTTTCGCAATGCGAAGGGAGCATGCATGACTTGAAAAAATATAGGTGGTTATGTTGGTTGGAGCCTTTGGGTTATCCCTTGATCAAGATCTATATTAGGGAAATAATCAAACTTTTTGTTTTACTCCTATATTATCATACTTTTCGAATCGATATCTATTTGGGAACAGAGTAGTCCATGATCATCACATGACAAAACCATGAAAGTTAAAAGGTTAAAAGATAAAGATAAAAAGGGATTATAGGTAAATAATGATGGTAACTAAAAAAACTAAAAACAAGCTAGGTATTGCTAATCATTGCCCTAAATCTATAAGTCATCCCTAGTAGAGTCACCAAGCTATCACTATGTACCTTTTTCGCAATGCGAAGAGAGCATGCATGACTTGAAAAAATATGGGTGGTTATGTTGGTTGGAGCCTTTGGGTTATCCCTTGATCAAGATCTGAATTAGGCATAGTAATAAGAAGCCAAAGAAAACTATTAGGCAAATCACCTATCCAACTAGTCTTGAAAGGCTACTATGAAGTGGCCAGAAATTTGGAGTTGCCATTGATCATTTCAGGCTAGGCATGATCAGATGCATATTGAAAATAATATTCCAAGTTAGAAAACTTAAAACATTGATTTCAAGGTTTGCAAGGTCTAGAGATTCATCAATCAGGTTCAGGAGTTGGTTACACCTGGGAAAGGATTAGCACCTCTACAATGCCCGAAATCAGTACCTGCTAACCATGTCTCGCTTTGATTTTAGTTTAATTAGTTCCACTTTATCCTTTTTTTTTAAATAATCCCCTTTTAATGCATGAATTTTTGTGAAAATTGTAGATTCAGGTTTTGAAAGAAAAATTTAACCGTTTATGCACCCCAAAGGCATGGGGAATATAGAAGCTTTTTATGAAAATAATTTTCAAATTAAATTTTAAAAGTTCAAATATTCTGTGCCAAGCACTAGAGAAATACTGATATGGAATATTTCCTTGTAATTTTTTAAAATAATTTTAAAACATGAATGCACTATGGTCATTAAAAAAGAAAATGTCTTAGTAAGATGAAGAGGAATATAATAACATGAATAAAAATAAACAAAAAAAACATAAAAAAGTAGAATGATCGAAATATATCTCCTAATTGTCTTCAATTATTAAGGAATGACTAGAATGACAATTTTGAAACGCGTTTGGATTTGGTGGTAACTTAAGAGATAGAAAAGGGGGTTTTGATTAGTACACTTGAAGATGTCTGGGAGAAAAAGTTTGGATTTGAAGTGAAATTTGAAAAGTAGGGTTAGAGTATCCCTTTAGAAGGTGAGATTGGAGCATCCCCAATAATGATGACTTGGATATGTTTAAAAGAAGATTTTGATTAAAAGACCCAAGAAGTTTCGAGAGAGAGAAAATTTAGATTTTAAGTGAAAAGCGAGGTTGGAGTATTCCCTTGGAAAGTGAGGTTAAAGTATCTCCATAGGTTAAAATTTTAGAATTTTTTAAAAAAAGGTTTTGATTAGAAGTCCTGAAAAAGACTAGGAGAGAGAAAATTCAAGTTTTGAATAGTAGGGTTAGAGTATCCCCTTATAAAGTAGGGTTGGAGTATCCCTTAGAAAGGTAGGGTTTAGGGTATCCACATGATTGGAGGATAATTTTGTGAAAACATTAAATCCATGTTATTTTTCATTTTTTAGAGGTAACATAAATTTAACTTAGGTTTTAAAAAAATTTATATTTTTGCAGTCAATAAGCAAATATTTTGATGAACATGTTAAGAACAAAATATGACATGGATAAAGATGGACATAGATGACAAATTTAAACAAAAAGAGGACGTTTTGGCACGGAAAAGATGGCGAAAATGCAAGGAAATGAGTAGGAAAGATAATTAAACATATTAACTTCATAAATGAGATCAAGGTCATGCTACGAAAAATGATATGAACATGTTTAAATGAGGAAGAACATGGCTAGAATTTTCAAGATGACATTTTTGTTCCATCAAACCTACAAAAATGCAAGAAAATGCATGAATATACTCAAGGCATGTTAAGGTTATACTCAATAATGAGTTGAACATGTGAAGGTGGATAGAACATGATAAGAAATGCATGAATATGGACTATTGTCCGGGTTAAAATAAAACATGGCATGTTTGACTGTCGAAGCAACATTAAAACATCAAGAAGAGCATCAAAATCCTAAGACTACTACAACCAAGGCCACAATAGTGCATGAAAATCTTAGAATGGTCATGGTAACATAAAAAGGGTCACTAGGATGATGCAAATGTTGAAAAAATAAATAAATAGAGTAAGGAAAGAAAATATACCAAGAGCTTTAAACTTTAGCCTTTTTGCCCTTGAGTAGCAACCTTGGACTCACCTTCTTCCATTTTTTGATGTTGATTAGCAAGAAAGTGATGAAAAAGAGGAGTCTTTTAGTTATGGTGTTGACGGAACGGAGTTTTAAGAGAAAGGATAAGTGGAATGAAGGGTTTTGGAAGGGTTTTTACTGGTGGTTTTAAGGAGCTATAGTAATGGAAAAGGGTTTTTGGTTTCTTAATGGCTAAGGAATGTTGAGAGAATGTATGAAAATAAGCATTTTTTGCTGAGAATGTGTTTGTGTGTCTAAAGTGAGCAGTGTGTGTATATCTTCCTGTAGCTGAGCCAAAGTTGGCATATATAGCCATGTGAATATGAAGACAAAAAATGCAAAAAGAAAGGGTATTATAGGGTTTTAGTGCATGTATCTCATGTAAGGACAAGGTACTATGCTCAACTATCATACAAACTTATTGGCTTGCTCAGCAAAAACAGTGGAGCAATGCCACTTTATGTAGTCAAGCATTAAGAAAAATCAATCCTACCCTTTAGTAACTTGCATAATTTCATAAAAATATCCCTTGTCATGGCTATTTGGGCCTCAAAAATTTGTTAAAATCCAATCACAAGTCTAAAGTTGAGGCTTGGTGTGAATTTTGATGATTTTTGTGTAAAAACATGTTTAAGTCGAATTTTTAGATCAATGGTGCAAAGGATGACAAATGGTTCAAACTAGGCAAAAATGCCTTATGTATCAATACATAAGACAAATTTTGCCTTGCAATATCAATACAATGAAGTTTGTATCGATACAAAGAACAAAAAATGTTTCCAGTCTTAAGACTTGAAGACCTGTATCGATACCACAAAGGCATGTATCAATACTTTGGCTTATGTATCGAACATTTGGCCAAAAATTGTGATTTTAGCTACTGTTGAGGCCTATATCGATACAAACATGCTCAGTATCAATACCACCCTTTAGGTATCGATGCCAAACCCTCTCATATTGATACTACATATGAAAATTTGAATTTTTAGTGTTGTGAAAGTTCTGTATCAATACCTATGCACCAATATGACTTGCACGTACCTTAGGCTCTCTAAATACCTTACCTTATTCGAAAACAATGGAAAATTGACCCGTGTTCATCCGAATAACTCTAAGGACACTCGAGATAATGACCTCCAATGCCTTAGATGATGGCTTGGACAAAATGAGGTGTCTACAAGTATGATCGGTCACCTACTAAAATCATTCACTAAAGAGTTATAAAACTCTAGAGGAATGATTTTATGATCTATGTATACTAGAAATCTATAAAGTTTGGCTCGAGAGTCACTTACACCATAAGTAATGACTTGATCCTTCTTATGATGCCCAATACTTGGTACTAACTAATAACATGTATCCAAATTTTTTTTTCCTTTGTTTCAATCATAATTCTCTTTTACATTTATTCCAAAATCAAACAATTATCACTAAGAAATGTATCCCAAAACTCTTACTAAGACTAGCTAGAATTTAGAATTAACCCAAAGCTAAAATCATTTATAAAGGAAAATTTCTATAAAACTATTTGACTCCAAAAAATTCACTTATTGACTCCATTTTTAGTATTTTTTATCAATTTTGACTCCATTTAAAAGAAATAAAAAAAATATTACACTTAGATTAAATTAAGGAAAATCACAATTTTGAAAACAATATTAAAAATTTACATTTTTTAATCAACTTGGAAGCTTTAGTGTGAGCCCCTAGGGACCTTCTATAAGACACTCCTAGACCTAATGACATACTAAACATGCATCCAGAATCAATTGTGAGGCATTTGAATGCATCAAAATAAAAGACACCAAACTCGAAGAAAACTAAAACGAGGATAGATTTGACCTTTCAATCTCTTCAAATTTATTTTAGGTTACTTTTATCACATAAAATCACCAAAGTATATTCTATGACTGTTGACTCACTATACTTCAACCTAAAAAATTCAAAAAATTCCATAAAATTGTTTCACCTATCACGTAATTTTTTTAATTGGACACTATTACATTGCACAGCATATTTGACCAACTTGTGTTCTTGATTTTCTTCTCAATTTGTCTAGAATATACATCGAACGAGCCATACATTCCTGGAAAGCTTATTCATTTTGCTTTTATCTAAAAACATTAAAAAAATACAAAAATGTGATTATCCTCATAAAAATAGTTCAAAATATTGAGGCGCTAAAATAAAGACATGTGAATAGCTCGTGTTCAGGGATTTTACTATATTTGTCTGATCATGAAATCGAACAATTCTATAGCCTATTATGCTATCCAGTCAATGGGGATTATAGGGTAACTACTAAAAAAAAATCCTAAGTTCTATAACCTAATCAAAATATATCTTTTTTTATGTCTATTGTGCTGGACTACAACAATAGCTCTAATGCAACTTATGATCATGAAGCCTTTGGTCATATTTTTAAAACACATTTCCAGATGTTTGAATGTCTAGCAATAAGACCAAATAGACTCTATGCATTTTATATATGAGGAAACAAAAAAGACTTCTAAGTGCTGAGACCTAGAAACTTGTTTTCAACATTGGCAATTGACTTTGAAGTCATGCAAATGTCTACGATTTTATCGCTTTTATTCATTGTTATTTATTATTAACAAGTGAATGGCACACCAATGCCACCCACTTGTCTGCTGAAACCAGCATCTAAGTGACACCAACCAGCCCAATTTGACATACTTAAACAACACCTAATGACTCACATTTGGGCTCACCAAATTTAGACTTATCCAATCATTTTTAAACACTTAAAAATATTTTTATTTCGCTTCGAATCAACTTTAATTGAAGCTATTTTATTTAATATCCCTAAGTAACTCATTAAAGAGCTTATCAAACAAAACCAAACTTTGATTCACCTATTAACTAAGTGAACGAAAGCTTGCCCATAGGGATCTTTTTAAGAAAATAAGATTTTATACAACCTAAATATCCTTATTATGCATTTTATCAAACACTTAGAATACTAACCTAAGTTTCTAGCAACTAATCATTCACAAAACATATTCTAACCACAAATTCAACATGATTGAATTCATCCTAAGCTACTCGTGCTCATCTATTCATCAATTTTCATCAAAATCTCATCGTGTACTATCAAGCTCAAGAAAATAAGCTTAGATTCAATTCAATCAGCATGCTTAAAAATCAAAACATGCTTTTAGTAATTTAAGCTCAACAATTTAATAAATTTCTAAATTCATCCAATTAAACATAAATTTCAGCTTACCCAAGTTTAACTCAACTTAATTACCTAGGTCTTATCAATTAAGCATCAATCATGCAAGGCCCACCCAAGTTCACCTAGATTTTAATATGGTTGAACCTAGATAAAGGAATCTCTCCTTTTTAGAACGGTTTTTTAAGTTCAAGAACTTAAGGTTTCATCGTTCGGCACTTGAATCAAGTTCTATCTACTTAGGATTTAGCTCAGACTCTCTTAAATTAGTAAGATTAAGAAGATTAGATCAATTAAGCTTAAGATCCTGTGAATCTGAGCTAGTCGAACTAAGTTTTCTTCATTTCTCCATATTTGAATTCCTTTTAAACTAGAGGATTCAAGATTTTCACAGTTAAACTTGCTAGTTTCAGCTCAATATCATCAAAACCTAGCTCAACTAAACTTGAACCATCAAATTGCCAAGAAACTAAATTGGTCGCACCTATGGAGATCTCATGTTCGAACACTAGGTTTAGATCATTAATCATGATTTAAGCTAGATTTCAAAATTTAATCATAAGATCAAGCTTTAAACATCAAGAAATCAAGTGAATCATATTTCAAATCAAGATGCAAACATAATATAATCATAATTCATGCTAACAGAATGCTATAGATCATGTAAACACCTTGGCCGAAACTCATAAGCATGGATAAACATGAATTGATCATCAAAATCATGAAATTGAAGTGAAGCTAAAGAGAAAAGTTAGAAATCATACCTCTTCCAAGCTTACTTCCCCCCTAAAGATGATGAAAGCCTGAGAGAAAAAAAAATTATGGATTTTCTAAAGCTTTATGTGTTTAAAAATTATGAAATTATGGCCAATCACCCCATTTATAGGCCTCTAAGTTGGTGATTTAAGTATTAATCACCCTTAGATGATGTTAGCTTAATCACTAACCTCTTAACTAATTTTAGGGGAAGCTATAATTGTGCCATTAATGAATAGATGAATAAAAATAGCAAATTATGCACATTAAATTTGGCGATGATTATTATAGACTAATTTATCTACAACATTTTATTCTATTCAATTGACCATGATTTGTCTATGTGAAAATGCAATTAAATATTCCTTCCTATAGTATAAATGTGTCCTAATGACTTTCTCCAGAAAAACCCAAAATTTTCTATCCTACACCTCTAGGAATGAGCCTCAGGAATTCTTAGCTTTCTAAGTTCCTAAAGTCCTTTCATGACCCAGTCTTGATTATACCTTCTTGACCTAAAGTCCATAACCAATATCATTCTGGCGTAATAAATTTTAAAATTTGAGTTATAGAACTCTTCCAATTTCAATATCAAACTCTAGGCTAAAAAGCTAACTTTTTACAATTGACTTTGCCTAAAATTGACTTTTATCATTATGTTGACTTTTGATTTGAACCTCTAAAATAAATCTCTTTTTCATCTAATGACCTTAATGACCATTCTAATTCTCTCAAGAGACATATATCAGTCAACTTTTGACATTCTCAGATTTTTCAGACTTAAGCTCGATTTTTTGAATCCGGCATCAGACAATTAAGCCCAAATATTTTATTATGTTAAACTAAGCTCATTAGAACAAACAAGAAGCTCAATTGGACCTTTCTATCATCTAAAACTCATTTAAGAAGATTCAAGCCCAGAAAATCCCATCTAACTCCTAAAACTAGAACAGGTCAATTAAAAGCTCGGACGAAATAGGTTGTCTACACTGGGAATAGTGGGAAACTAATCTATGCTCCTTCGAGTGACTCTGATGGTGCCTTGAATGATGATTTCTGATGCCTTAAATGTTGGCTTGGACAAAATAAGGTGTCTACACTCTCTATGTGAAAATGATTGTTCACCACTTGTGAATAATTTACCATTTAATATACAAATGAACCGATGCCTCATCTACTTTCACTATTTTATGTAATGCCTTGTAAGGGGATAATCTTAACTCTTTATAGAAGCCATGATTCCATATATATAAGTAAAGCTCTCATCTAGTATAAGTCATATACCTAATAAACTGATCTAGTAGCTTTCTATTTTGAGACACTTTAGTCTTTGGAACATCAAAGTATACAAGTTATAAATATGGAGTCAATTACTTACTCAGGATTTTGGAAATTACATAATGAACATTCAAAGTGAATTAATCTATGTAAATGGATTTATTAATAAACTAATTGCACTTTGTTCCACTCCAATATATCACCACCTTTAAGCGATCATCTATGTCTTTACTTAGTAGTCGACTTGGTCTAAATAGTCAAGATAAAGCATCTCCCCAATTGGATTTAGACAATCTAATAGTCTTCATATGAGTTAATTGCTTATATTAACCCCATGACTATGAACTATCAATTTAGACTACTTTCCTTAGAATTTTGTCTTCCCATATATAAAGTCAATTATATGTAACATTCTAGTGGTATAAACACAGCTAGTCAATGAGCCATATCTGCTTACATTTAGTTTAACATGTAAAATAAATGAGAACTAGCAATGTTATAATGAAAAACCTTGAATATATAAATATGAATAATTAGTTCAAACTTAAATAAATATGTCATAATGTCTTTCATCTTTAAGGCATTACTAACAATCTACCACTTGCTCTATAGAGTAAATGAGACATGCAATCTCCTAGCTACCCAAGTTTTGTAAAAGGATCAACAAGGTTATCCTCAAATACAATTTTATTGACTTTAATAACTCTATTTATCACATGTCTATATGTTTTGTCCTCTTATGGTGTCGAGATTCCTTGGTATTTGCTATTACCGCACTATTATCATAATAAAGTTTATAAGTTCATCCATACCAGCAATGAACTTAAGATATCTAAGGAACTTGCAAAGCCAAGTTGCTTTTTAGATGCTTCAGAGACAGCCACATATTCAACTTCTATAATGGAGTCAGCTGCATAAGTTTGTTTTACACTTTTCCATACAATGGCACCTCTTCCCAAGACAAAACCTAAAGTTGATTTTCTTGAATCCTTACAAGTTTGGAAGTTTGACTCTATATAACCCATAGGTGTTAGGTCCTCTCCAGAATATACCAACATATAATTCCTTATTCTCTTTAGATACTTGAATATATGTTTTAGGGCTTAACAATGCTTCTTTTCAGGATTCAACTAATATCGACTTCAATATTGATCGCGTAACAAATATCTGGGTGTGTACAAAGCATTGCATATATAAAACTACACACAGTAGATGCGTAAAAAACTTTCTTCATACACTTTCTTTCTTCAAACATTTTAGGACAATCATCCAATGAAAGAGTAAATCCTACCTTAAAGGGTTATGATCCTTTCTTGGCATATTGCATTACATATTTCGAACATTTTGTCTATGTTTGAAGCTTGTCACAAAGCTAACATTTTGTTCTTTCTATCTCTAAAAAGACAAATGCCTAAAACATAATTAGCTTCACCTAAATCCTTTATGTTAAACTTTTGTGACAAACACAATTTGACTGATGATAAGTTCCCTATGTCATTCCTAATGAGTAGTGTGTCATCGACATATTAGAATAGAAAGACCACTTTGTCATCCTTACTACATTTATAAATACAACTTTCATCAATATTTTGCTCAAAACTTAAAACCTTGATTGCTTGGTTACATCTTTGGTTCCATGAGTGAAAGGCTTGGTTTAATCCATAAATGGATCTATGCAACTTGCAAACTTTCATTTTTTGGCCTTTTGATGTGAACCCATCCGGTTGCATCATATAGATGCTCTCGTTAAGATGGCATTCAAGAATGCAATCTTGATGTCCATTTGTTTTATCTCATAATCAAGAGCTGTAGCAATGGAAAGTAAAATGCGAATGAACTTTAGCATCACAACAGGCGAAAAGGTTTTGTCATAGTCGACTCTTACCTTTCACGTGTATCCCTTGGCTACAAGTCTAGCCTTGAAGGTTTCAACTTTCGTTTGGCCTTCCTCTTTCTCTTGTAACTTTATTTACACCTTATCGGTTTTATCCCTTTAGGAAGGTCTATAAGCTCTAAGACCAAGTTGGATTTCATAGAATCCATCTTATTGTTCATAGCCTTTTTCTAGAGTTTTACATCAACATCACTCACGGCTTTGTCATAAGTGAAGGGATCATCTTCATTTTCAATGGCCTCAGAGTGATAAATCTCACCACCATACATGAAGAAATTGGTTTCTTAACAGTCCCACTATGATAAAGCTCTCTAGGTGGTTAATCATTTACTTATCTTTCCTTAAAACTTGGACTAGGATCCAAGGCTGAATTCTGTGAAGTAATTTTATCTCCTAATAGTTTCTTGAGCACCATTTTACTTTGAGGCTTAAAGTCATTCATGTAACTCTCTTTAAGGAGTCAAATGGTTGAAACAATGACTTTTTTATCCTTTAGGTTATAAAATAGTCTTCTATTTGTCCCTTTAGGATACCATATAAACACACATAATTTTAAACATGATTCCAAATATTTTACATCCTTATCCAATACCTATGTTGGGTACCCCCATGTTTTCATATGTCTAAAGGATGCTTTCTTACCCTTTCACTGCTTATATGGAGTCTCAGGAACTGACTTGGTTGGAAATTGGTTTAGAATACAACATGTTTTAAGTAGTGCATATCCCTAAAAGGATAATGGTAGCTTTGAGTAACTCATCATGGACTATACTATATCCAATAAGGTTTTGTTTCTTGTTTCAGCCACACCATGCTGTTATAGAGTATCGGTGTAATCAATTAGACAAAATCCCATTCACTAGAAGGTGTCCTAGGAAATCATCTGAGATATTCACACCTCAATTAGATTGAAGTGTCTTAATGGATATTATTTTTTTCACTTCCACACGATACCCTTTGAACTTGTCAAAGGTTTTGCTCTTGTGATACAACAAATATACATATCCATATCTTGAGTAGCTATCTATGAAAGAAAATTTGTACTTAAACCCTCCTCATGCATGACGTTCATGGGGCCATATACATCAATGTGCATAATTTTTTGGAGACCTTTGGCCTTGTACTTTTTTGCTCTACAAGCCCTCTTAATCATTTTGCTTTCAAGGCATGATTCACATTGGGAAGACAAACCTCTTTTAAAGATTCTAATGGACTAGTGTTTACTAACATTTGAATCTTTTGTTGACTAATATGCCAAGTCTTAAATGCCAAAGATATACCTCATTAGAGTGATAAGTTTTCAACCTTTTAGAGTTATTCATAAGTTCAATGTCTAACAATGAGTACATCTTAGGTTTGATAAAATAAAGATTACTATCCATCCATCCATCCAGAATAGATACAAGACTTATTTTTTGGAATTACCATAGTTTTACTAAAAGATATTGAATAAAAGTCTTTAACTAAACAAACCACTGATGTAAAGTTGTTCTTAAAATGAGGAATGTAAAAATAGTCTTTTAACAAAATAAATCTAAACTCATGAAAATAAAGATGTACATCTCCCACAACTTTAGCTAACACTATGCTTCCATTACAAGTTTTTAATAAAAGGTTCTAGTCAAGCAAACTTCTCTTGTCTTTGAACCTATGCAAAGAAAAACAAACATGACTAATCGATCAGAATTAATGACCCAAGTGTCTTTTGAATCTTCCACCAAACAAGCTTTAATGTAAAAAAGATATTTACCTTCATTGCCTTCAAAAGCTAGGAATTTCTTACAAAACTTTTTAAAATGACCAACCTTTCCACAATGGAAGCATTTTGACTTTTTAAGGTCCTTTGGCCTTTTTTTCTTTTTCTTCTTGCTTTCAAATACAAGAGGAATGGAAGACTTAAAGCCTTTGCTTTTTGGCCTTTTTGTTTTTTTTTCTTCTTGTTCCTATAACCAAAATTTGAAGCAATAGCTAAATCTGCCTCTCCTTTCGGTTGGTTGCCATCATTGAGTATATGCTCATAAGCATGAACTCTTTCATGAATTCAGTGAGACCTAAATTTTTGCTACCTAAATTATATGCAGCCTGAAAGCTTGCAAAATCCCTAGAAAAAGTTTTAAATGCCATCTCAATCTTGGCGTTGTACTCTAACTTAGCGCCTTTTTCAGCAATCGTAGTAAAGTACCTCCTAAGCATAAGCATACGATCCTTTACTTGAGCACCTACCTTTTGCTTATAGTTCATTAATCTTGACTTGGCCACCAAACATGTTGTCTAAGTTATCCATGATCTGTTTAGTAGTGACATAGTTCTCATGTTGCTTTTTCAAAGCATTTGACATGTTTGCCTGCATATAACAACAAGCTATGTCATTAGACTCTCTTTAATAAGTATAGAAAGGGAAAGCCTCATCATTAGATGCATTTTAGGGAAGCCTAGGTAAGCAAGGTTCATCAAATACGAACTTGTGCTTCTTACAGCTAAGAACAATTACTAATTTCTTTTCCAGTCTTTAAAATTATCCCCATTCAATTTATTACTTGTAAGAATTTGAATAAGAGGTGTAGGTGACATTTTGAACTAAAACAAATAAATATAGTTGAAACATTACATCACGCTCAAGCAAAATAAAATAGATATTTAGCAATTAAACATAAATATGTTTCTACATGAAAAAACCTTGAAAAAATGTAGCTTTATAGCAATAAATTTTTAGTATCTATTGCCTTAAGCCACATCAAATAGCCGAAAACATGGATCCCATCCAATTAATAAATGTTACCTTAAGTCCTCCTAGGTTAAGACATATATAAATAACCACTTGTTTGATCACTAATTTAGCTAATAGAGCTTATAGGGGAGGTTAATATTAAAACAGTGTTGAGTGTGTAACCATTATATACAAAACTTGATCCATGTGCCACTTAAGTCATCAAGGGATGATCTCGAATAAAACATGTCCAAGCATATTTTCTATATAAGAGATCCAACCTAGTACACCGGTGGCGGTCGATTACTTATGAAGAGGCGTGGTCAGGGCAGAACTAAGGTATGGTCGGGTGGAACTGATGTAAGGTGTTACCATACATTCATATATGGATTAACAACGGAGGCTATTGGTTTTGTTTTAAATCCTCTCCTTGTCAATAATTTAAAATCATGTAAGGTTTTAAAAATATGTATGTTCAATATAAGTTTGAGTGGCATTCACTTATTCTATATGGCTTGTTATCAAACGTATACATATATCCATTAACAAAACATATAGATGAAAATTTAAACAACCAAACCATGACCCTATCCTAGAAATTAGAAAAAAATAAGATTACAAAAATTTCATCTAAAGCATACTTTAGGTTTAGAATTTCTGCTCCATCTTCGTGCATCGATCTTTATCCATGTAATCTATTTGTTTATTTCCTTAAAGTATTAAAAAAAACTATATTTATAATTTGATAAAATCTAGACCACTTAGCCTTGAAGACATCAATCGTTTAAAGTTACGGGCTCAAGCCCATGGGTACCTTAGCTTGGCCCATGAATATTGCACGTAAGATTTCTCAGTGAATCATACCTGAGAAGCACATTGAGGTTCAAACCCTAGCTACTGATCATGCCTTACAAGTACACGCACTGCACTCACAAATGTGTGCATGCTGGCGTGCCGTTGGGTCAATGTCTAGTGGCTCTACAAGTCAAACAAGTGTGCGGACCACACTTGTGGGTGCGTATGCTACTAGGGTCATTCCCAGTGGCTTTTTGAGCCAGGTGGGCACACACACCCCACCCTTAATGTGTGCGCACCTTAGTGCATCATTGGACTTATGCGCGAATGCCCCAACTAGTCTACTAGGCACCTACCCATCCATTGTAGTGCATGTACATCCAATTGGCCCTAGAGGCTCGTGCACGAGTAACATGCTTCCACATCGGGCATGCACCTATGGTGCATACACATCTAGCAGTGCTATCAGGGCTCGTGCCCTAGTAGTCCTATGCAGCACAGGCCTTACTACCTAGGCTCGAGCCATAACAGTGGTCAAAGCAAACCTCATTGCTATTGGGCTTTGCACCCAGCAGCAGTGTTCATCGTATAGGCACACACCCTGGGCAAGCTGCTAAGATTCAAACCCTAATAACCTCATGATCTAGGGTTCTTGAAGTTTATACCTATGCTTAGGAATTGTGCTCATCAATAAGCTATTGGCTTGGGATGGAAGCTATTGGTTCTAGATAGAAGCTATTAATTTTGCACAAAAGCTATTGGTTCCAAATAGCTTTCTTATTACCAAAAAATAAACAACTTAGAAAACCAACTTTGCAGTGTTTAGATCTCCATCTTTCATGTGCGATTGCATAAAAAATTTTTGAACAATAAAAAACAAACCTATACGAAGATGATAAACCACATCTATTTACAAATTTGATAAACTTGAATGCATCAATTCTAAAATCTAAGGGATCATAATCAACAAAATTAAAATATATATTATTTCATGATAATCAACATAATAGAAAACCTAGAATGTTAACTTTTTAATAATTAAATCTATACATAATTAAGGAAAATTTTGATTATTAAATTTATGCATATGACTTAATCATGACCTGGCTCTAAACCAATTGTAGGAAAAAATAGATAAGATGTTGTACCAAAATTTTAAATTTTTTTAAGCCAGATCGTACTTGGTCATGTTACCATATGCAATAAAACTAACATAATCAACTAACCTTAGCTGTTGATCTATAGATGCCATCTAAAAATGCCTAAAGCAAATCCTTGTGAAAGCTTCAACCAATTAGCCTTCTTCACTATTCTCCAATTGTCGAATGATAGACTATGTGGGCACTCTTTCTCTCGATTAAACTCGGTTCATATGGCTTGATTCTCCTTTAAGATCACCTTATGCCAACAGGTTTAAAATTCTTAATTTCAAGACCACCTTATCCCTAGACATTATTTTGGCTTGATACATTTTAAGGAGTTTAAGCTATTTAATTTTAATTCTTAATTTAATTCTAATTAAATCATTAACTTTATTTAACTAGATAATTTTTCGTAACTCTAATTTTAATTCAAAATAGAATCATGACAACTTTATTTTAATAGAATAATTATGCAAGAATTATCAAAA
This sequence comes from Adansonia grandidieri, assembly GCA_038382065.1. Lineage (NCBI taxonomy): Eukaryota > Viridiplantae > Streptophyta > Magnoliopsida > Malvales > Malvaceae > Adansonia > Adansonia grandidieri. Next base: position 21,321 of record JBBYHK010495798.1, on the reverse strand, counting down.
TAAAATTAACTACGATAAAATAATTATTTTATCAGAAAATAAAATAATAAATATATAAAAAATAATTTTTCCTTAATAAAATTTATTAGAATATTATTTATATTTAATTTATATATAAATAGTTAAACAAGATTTATAGATACCAAATTAATTATATAAATAATTAATTTACCCATACCAATTTAATTTAAATTCATTTCTATATTTACCAAAAGATAAATATAATTAATTTAAATTACTCATTCCTGTCTTAAATAAATATTTGCTCAAATTAAATATATATCCTAAATAAATAATACAAAAACCATTTTTTATTATTTACTGAAGAAAATGTCTATATCCCAAAAATAAAGTGTACTTGGCGCATTTTTTCACCATGTTGAGAATTTTCGACTTTGGATACCGATCGATAACCATCTATTAAGGAATTATGTTGAACTAGTGAAAGGACCAATCGGACATATATAATTAGCCTCCAATAATCTATGTGTTTAAATATTCTATACTGAATAAATAATCAAACAATTATTAATCTCAGAGTCATATCGCTAAAGACCTATGACTGCACTCCTATTTATATACTTATGTAAGCTTTATAAATAGCCTTTTAGTCCAATGACCTTGTCATCTATGTAATACCCTTATATGATATTCATGATCAACTTAAGGTTAAAATCTATTTTACCTACTTGATCACTTTTTCTTAAAGCTCCATTATACTTCTATGTGAAAATGATTGTTCACTCATGTAAAGAATTTATCATTTGTTATACAAATTGCCAAGGCCTCATCCATTTTCACTATTTCGTATAATGCCTTATAAGAGGATAACCTTCACTCTTCATTGGATCTATGATTCCATATCTATAAGCAAAGCCCTCATTAAGTACAAGTCATATACCCAACAACCGGTCTAATAGCTTACTACTTCGAAATGGTTTAGCCTTTAGAACATCAAAGCATACAAGTTACAAACATGGAGTCAATTACTTACTCAATATTTAGGTAATTACATACTGAACATCAAAAGTGAATTAATCTAAGTAAACAGATTTATTAATAGACTAATTGCACTTTGGTCTAATCTAATATATCACTACCTCTAGATGATATATCTATGTCTCTACTTAGGAGTCGACTCGCTCCAAATAGTCAAGATAAAGCATCTCTCCAACTAAATTTAGACACCTTATGGTCTTCATATAATTTAATCACTCATATTAACCCTATAAATTATGAACTATCAATTTAGACTACTTACCTTAGAATATTTTCTTCCCACATATAAAGTCCATTATATGCAATATTCTAATGGTATAAACACAAATAGTTAATAAGCCATATTTACTTACATTTACTTTAACATGTAAATTAAATGAGGACATAGTAGCAATGATATAGTGAAAAACCTCAAATATATAAATATGAATAATTAGTTTAAACTTAAAGACTATAATGTCTTTCATCCTTAAGGTATTCCTGACAACATGCATCTCACATCATCATCTTTAAGTTGAAAAGTCCTATATCAGACATAACCTTTTCTAATAGAAATAAGGAGCCTATATTTGATCTCCGATGCTCTTTTGTTCCTAGCTTTGATTTTTGTATGAATTTTAATCTGCAATTCCTTTATTATGATGTATTCATCAACACTAATGTTTTTAGGATGATTAACTTGAAAGGTAACACATTCTTCACTATAAAAGATTTATCTATTAAAATAGACAAGTGCAACAAATCTATTGCTTATGTTGTATATTTAACCTGCAGACAAATACTACTTTCATCAAATATCATTCAAACTATCACATTTAAATATCAAATATAAATATTTAAAGAAGGTTTAACATATTAAAGTAGAAATAAATACTTGTAACTAGCTTTTAAGATGCCAATTTTGAGCAAACAAAATACTAACACCATTCACTAACATAACAAACAACAAAGATGAGAATAAGGAAGCACTATCATTAAACTCAGAAAGCAAAAAGCAAGAATAAGATCAAAACTAACAATGATGAACCATCATATTTATAATGCAGCATGAAAGAGTAAAATTTTTTTCCATTCAAAATCTCTACATTTGTTCCATCCCAATAGTGTGACATTTACAATTAATTAACTTTTCTTCCTTCCTATCGAAAGAAATCCCATTCTCAAAATAATCCATGCATTAGTCTTATCCTTACAATATGAGATTTACAATCAGTCAACTTTTCTTCTTTCATATTAGAAGAAATTTGATTCACATCAATAATCTATGCATTAATCACATCTTTCAAATTCCAATACAAAATCCTTGCATTAGTCATATCTTTCAGATTCTAATAAAAAATGCATGCATTTAATAACAATGTTCAGATTCTAATAAAGAATCCATGCATTGGTCATATCCTTCAGATTCTAGTAAACACTAAACCCTCTACTCTAAAACTCTTTATGGTGTAGAAAATAAAGCCGCCTTATGATTGCATAGCTTTCCTTCTAAGATATTCTTCTTTAGTATAAGAAATCACCCTATCAATGGTCGATTTCCCATTTTTTTTAAATATATATGTGTTAGTTGAAAGAAAAGATTGAACCAAGAGGGGGTGAATTAGTTCTACAAAAACTTAATAAATTTGAAGTAAATTAAAAAGGAGTTAAAGGTAAGAAAAATAAACAATCAATGTATAAAGGTTCAGTCCTTGAACTTGGCACCTGTGTCCTCTTTTCTTGGTACTTTTTTACCAAAGTGATTCCCAAAATTCACTAATCAAATTATTTACCTTTAAGGCTAAGGTATAACCTTACATTTCTATACCTTTAAGGCTAAGGTATAACCTTACATTTCTATCTTTTAAGGCTTAGATAGAAACTTTTAATCCCTTTAGGAATTTTACCCTAAATTTTTAAATATTTTCACTTACTTTCACATAACCCCTTTTATGATATGAATGAGGCATTTTACAAACAAATTGAACCTCTTGTAGCGGATGTTTGCTAGAATTTAAGTACAAGGTGAATGAGATACAAATAGACTTGGAAGAGTATAAATTTGATACAAGTAAAATGAAAAATTTGAAGACTTTTGAGCTTTTGCTATTTAATGCTTGATTGATCTTTGGATCTCTTGCTTCTTTAGCTATTGGGAATCTCTATTTATAGCTTGAAATTGATTTATGAACATTAGGCATTTAACGTACTAGTTGGAGAGCTATTGTAGTCTTCATAAATGCTTGTTTCTGTTCAAACCTGTGCTATAGTATCAATACAATAGTAATGGTATCGATACAAGAATAAAAAAAGTGACCATTACAGCTTGTTTATCGATACAGAGGGCTAAGTATCGATACAGACACACCTATATCGATACATTCAAGAGTTTTAGCCAAACCTAGGTTACTGCCAAGCATTGCATCGATAAATATGGGGTGAGTATCGATACATCTTAAAAATATCAATACAAATGAGGATTTTACGCATAGTATCGATACATTTGTGCATTATATTAATACAAACCTTCAAAATCCTTTGTAAAACAAATTTTCTTGACTCGATATTAACTCAAACATATCTTACGAATATTCTAAGTATAAATATACATTTTAGAATAGATATTATTGAGAAAATACAAACTTAGTACTTTTCAAAATGTTTTTTAATTTTACCATAAATACCAAGTTGAGTATAAATTAATTTAGCTTAAGTTGTTTGTTGTATCAAAACTGAATTCAAAGTTAACAATCTCCCCTTTTTGATATAACAAAACTTAAGATAAATTTGTTTTTTTTTTTTAGATTAAAGAATAACTTTCCCTCAATAAAGTAATGGTTTTCTAAAGTTTTAATTTGAGCAAATACGGTCCTTTAAAGCTACAACATTTCAAATGATAATATTGCCCAAGATTTTTAGAGTTCAAGCCATATCATGTAAAAAAAATTATTCAATGTCAAAATGTTATTTGGGTTCTAACATGATAATATAATCATGAAAGACATATTTTGCATTGTGCATAATATCATGGAAGACATGGAAAACATTGTAAATTTATGATATTTCTCCCATTGTTTTGTTATATCAAAACACAAGAAAAAGTAATTCAAAGAAATAAAGAAGATGTAAGCAAAGATGATGCATTGAGAAGAAAATGTTAAATAGAGTCACAAAATAAGTAAAAGAAGTTCAAACAAGTCTAAAGAAAAACTTAAGTGCCATCCTAAAATAAACCTAAGAGGACTAAGTTTTATCGACTGGAGGATCCGCAACAGGTGGAGTAGTAGGTTACGATGCATGATGAAAGGCCACAGAGAAGCTATGGAATTACTCAATCAACACTCAATGACTATGATCGAGACTAGAAAGGTGAGAATCGATGGATTCAAATTGGTGATCCCAAGGTCAAAGCGTCACTCCCATGTGTCCAAATGCCTCATGATGGAATCGTACATATGTTGGGGGTCCATATGTGCAGATAATGAGGTGGCGGGAGCAAGGGTAGAAGAGGCACATCATGCTCCATATCATCATCATGATCATCCGAAATGGGAACATCTGATTACTCAAGCGGTTGAAATGGTTATTGACAAGCCTTGGGAATGAAACGGTGCCTTGAATTTCATACCCGACAAGCCCTATGGATTTGTGACTAATATAACAGTAAGTCAATGCCATAATCCCAGAGTCACAAGAAAGATCAAGACCTTGAGTGTAGAAATACTAGCTAAATGCCATGCCATGGAGGAGGCTATGACATCCACAAACACAAGGAACAAGGTTCGCGAAGATAAAACGTGCTAGGTTTGGACAATTTTCGGTTTGAATCATATGAAGCTACCAATAGCTAGAATCGCTAATCAAGGTGTGTTTGGTGCCGTATGGAAATAGCACATGGGAAATGATAAGATGAAGTAAGTGATCAATCAGAAGAAGGAATGTGGCTTTGTTGTTCAGGGTGCATAAGGCTGTAGGCACTGGACCTTCATTTGGGAAATCGAAGGTAGTCGTAAGAGAAACTGGGTTGACTACGAGATCTTATCCTAAAAGATAAAATCGAATAGCAATGACATGATCATGATCATCAATGATAAGTGAGGCATTACTAAAAAATGCACAAACAAGATTCTCGTAAATCGAACATTGAGAGAAAGAAATTTAGCCCATTCGAAGGTATCAAAAAGCTAAAGGTACAGATAAGTAATGGACCACAAAAAGGGGAAGTTGATAACTTAACATTGTTAGATGGGCATACAAGCAAGATGGTAGTGAACCGATCATAAGCCCATGCATCATGGAAGCATAGGTCGAAGAATTATTATGTTCGGGTCGAAAGTGGTTGACGAGCGATAAAAGTGGAAGCATAAGTGATAGGTCTTTGACGATGAGTAATTTGTTTAGTCTTTAGAGGCATGGTAGTGTTTGAAGGTGGTTAGGGAATTTTGTCAAACAGGTGGTGACAAGGTAGAACTGGAAGCTGGTTCAGATAAGTAGATGAGATGATTGATGTTGGTGAAGTGTTTGAAGTGATTTTGTGGGTATCGAATGAAGTGGGATTGGGTTTCGATGAGGTTCGTTGATGGGGGTGAGAGTTACCCAAGGTAGCAAGTTGAGCAGGTCAAGTAGAGGAACTTGGGTAAGGTGCTAAGGAAAGGCTAGTTAAGGAAAATGATCGAGCACATGGTGGACGGTAAGTTTTGGTGGCAATATGGTGTAGTGTGTCAAGTAAATCCGTAATCAATCTCAACAACCAAGTTGGGAAAGACTTGAGAATGAAAAAGGACTCAAAAATTATGAAGAAATTTGGATAAATTTTAGGGAATTTGAAAGGAAAATGATGAGGTTTTGAGTGAAGGAAGGTTTTGAATTTTTTATGTTTTAGGTGGTGATGGGTTGAATTTCAAGTGGAATTGGTGAATTATGATGAAATTAACCAGTTCTTGGATTAAGGATTGTGAGAAAAGTGAAAGTTAGATAGAGTTTGATAATTGAAACTTGAGTAAGGGAGAGGAGGCTAGGGGAGAGGATGAACAGTGCTTGATGAAAATAAGCTTTTGCTCGTTAGGAGTCTTAAATCAACAGTGAGTATCGATACAGAAGAGGCAGTATCAATACAAAGAACAGTTCTGGGTTTTATATAGATACAAGGAACTAGGTCTCAAGACATAGAACAAGTTGATCTACATCGATAAAAGCTAGACAATATCAATACATGGTATCGATACAATGAACAATTCTGGGTTTTGTATCGATATCTTGAAACCTGGTCTTGATATAGGGAAAAAGGATGTGCTGGTATCGATATGTATGGCCTAGTGTTAGGTCATTTCCATTAAGATGGTATCAAATTAAGCATATTTTTGATCCGGTTGTTCTTAAAAAAAACATTTGAAAATGCAACTTGAACCAGAATTTTCGCATCAAAATCATTTAGCTTGAAGAATTCAAAATTTAGCCATGAAATGAAACAAAAGCATCCAAGAATTAAAAGTCATACAAGTTCACATCATCAAACAAGTAGGTATGTAAAGCTAGTTTTTCAAACTAAGCATGATGCAAACAATATTGAGGCAAATTATTAGAATTTTCTCAACTTATGAATTTAGGGTGCATTCATTAAGCCAATTTCTCTTTTAATTGTGCAAAATCTATCCTTGTCAAATGGTTTAGTGAAAATATCAGCTAGTTGATGCAAGGTATCAACAAATTCAAGCACCATATCACCTTTTTGCACATGATCTCTAATGAAGTGATGTCTAATCTCTATGTGCTTGGTTCTAGAGTGTTGAATTGGATTTTTGGTGAGACAAATGGCACTAGTGTTGTCACATTTAATTGGAATATGATCCATGGTAATGCCAAAATCCTCAATTTGTTGTTTTATCCATAAAATTTAGGCACAACAACTTCCCGAGGATATGTACTCCGCTTTTGTTATGGATAAGGTGACACTATTTTGTTTCTTGAAGAACCATGACATGAGCATATTTCCAAGAAATTAACAAGTACCGAAAGTGTTTTTCCTATCAATTTTACATCCACCAACATCCGCATCGGAATAAGCATTAAGGCAAGAGATGATTCTTTTGGATACCATAAGCCTAGATTGGGAGTGTCTCTAAGATATCTAAAAATTCTTTTCACAGCAATTAGATGTGACTCCCTCAATGATGATTGATATCTAGCACATAAGCATACACTAAACATTATGTCGGGTCTACTTGCTGTAAGATAAAGTAATAAACCTATCATAGACCTATAAAGTTTAGAATCAACAATTTTACCTCATTTATCCTTCTCAAGCTTTGTTGAAGTACTCATAAGTGGGGAATAAGGCTTTGCTTCATCCATTTTGAACCTCTTGAGTAATTCCTTGGTAGCTTGATTGATGAAGATGCCATCTTTTGTTTGTTTGACTTGTAGTCCTAAGAAGAATGTTAATTCTCCTGTCATGCTCATCTCGAACTCACCTTGCATTAACTTAGAAAATTCTTGACAAAGAGATTCATTAGTAGCACCAAAGATAATATCATCAACATAAACTTGAATCACTAAAATGTCCTTGTTTTTTACTTTTATAAAAAGAGTTTTGTCAACATTGCCTCTATTAAAACCTTTTTCAATTAAAAATTTTGAGAGCCTCTCATACCATGCCCTAGGTGCTTGCTTTAGTCCATACAAAGCTTTTAAAAATTTAAAGATATGATTGAGATAATGAGGATTTTCAACACTAGAAGGTTGCTCAACATAAACTTCCTCATTAATGAAACCATTTAAAAAGGCACTTTTGACATCCATTTGATACAACTTGAAATTCTTAAAACATACAAATGCTAGAAGTATTCTAATAGCCTCTAGTCTAGCAAGGGCATAAGTCTCATCAAAATCAATTCCTACTTCTTGACTATAACCTTTAGCTACTAATCTAGCCTTATTTCTAACCATGGTTCCATGCTCATCAAGTTTGTTTCCAAAAACCCATTTAGTACCTACGATAGGATAATTACTAGGTTTTTCTACTAAATTCCAAACTTTGCTCCTTTCAAATTCGTTTAACTCCTCTTGCATGGCCATGATCCAACTATCATCCTTTAGAGCCTCATTGAAATTCTTAGGTTCAATTTGTGAAAGAAAAGCTACATAATTGCATGCATTTCTAAGAAATGATCTTGTTCTTACCCTTTGCTTAGAATCACCAATTATCTTACCTTTTTTGACATAAGTCAACTCTCTAGGATGATTTATTTCCCTTTCTACTTAAGTTGGCTCATGTTGTTCTTTCTCTTTTAGAGCTTCTTGATTTTGTATTATTTATCCTTACTCCTTTTGTGATGCTTGTTCTTGGTAAATCTCTACATCATCATTATCAAGAGATACCTTTCTTAAAGTTGAGTTAGCTTTATCAAACATAACATGTATTAACTCTTCAACAACCAAGGTTCTCCTATTAAACACTCTATAAGCTTTGGAATTTGTTGGATAACCAAGAAAAATTCCTTTATCACTTTTTGCATCAAATTTACCAAGATTATCCTTTGCATTATTTAAAACAAAACATTTGCATCCAAAAGAATGAAAATAGCTAATGTTAGGTTTTCTTCCTTTAAAATGTTCATATAGAGTTTTCCTTAGGATCGGCCTAACCATAGCTCTATTTATACTGTAGCAAGAAGTGTTAAAAAATATCTCGGTAAATTATCTTCACAAAGCATGGTTCTAGCCATTTTTTTCTAAGGTTCTATTTTTCCTTTCAACAACTCCATTTTGTTGAGGAGTTCTAGGTGCCGAGAAATCAGGGCTGATGCTATTTTAATTACAAAATTTATCAAAACCAAGATTTTCAAATTCTTTTCCATGATCACTCCTTACACTTGAAATAGAATAACCTTTTTTGTTCTAGATAATTTTGCAAAAAGTAATAAATTTTTCTAAGGCTTCATCTTTAGAGCTTAAGAAGAGAACCCAAGTAAACCTAAAATAATCATCTACAATAACAAACCCATATTTTTTACCTCCTAAGCTTAATGTCCTAGTATGACCAAAGAGATCAAAATGAATAAGTTGTAATACTCTAGTAGTTGAAACAATATTAATTGGTTTGAATGAAGCTCTTCTATGTTTCCCTTGAACACATGCATCACATATTCTATCATTATCAAATTTCATTTTTGGTAATCCAACAACAAGGTTTTTCCTAGATAGTTTGGAAATTACATTCATACTAGCATGTCCTAATCTTCTCTACCACAACCAAGATAAGTCATCATTATTAGCTACAAAACAAACATTTTAAGAAGACAAGTCATCTAGATGCACAACATAAACATTTCTTTTTCTATGTCCTATAAAAATAATTTTATTTGACTTAACATCAATAACTTGGCAATTAATTGATTTCAAAATAACTTTCATGCCTTTAGTACACAATTGACTAATACTAAAGAGATTATGTTTGAGACCTTTGACAAATAGAACATTTTCAATGTTGGATAAAGAGTTTTTACTTATGGTTCCAATACCTTTAATTTGTCCATTTGAGTATCATCGAAAGTAACTCTTCCTCCATCCTTTGGCTTTAGTTCCATGAATTAATTTTTGTCACTGGTCATGCATCTTGGGCAACCATATCAAGGTACCAAAAATTCTCTCTTGTTGAATATGCCTTGAAGCAATGCTCTTCCTCCTACAACCACAAAGTCATGTTTTCTTTTTAGGTACCCAAATTTTCTTAGGTCCTCGAGTATTAGTGTTCACAATTCTTGTGCCTTTTGGAAGCCATTTTATTTTGGTGGCCTCATCTTAAGATGTGCTAACACCTTTAGGGACCTATACCCTCCTAATAAGCTTGCCTCTATAAATAATAGTCTTTAGAGAACATGTATGAAATGTATGACTAAGTTTATGGCAATGAGTACATATGCTAGATGCATCAAATGATCTATTTTGTGTCACAAAGAAATTCTTGAAGTGAGTTTCTTTTTCAATTTTATTGTAGCCCAAACCATCTTTATCAAAGAATGTTCTTTGTGTTTCTAGCATATTATTCAATTTTTGTTGTGCCATATAAAACCTTATAAATGAGTTATGCAAGTTTGTGTTTTTCTTGGTTAGATCATCAATAGTGATTTGTAACTTATCTACTTTCTTCTTAAGATCATCATTTGTCATGCTTAATGTTTCATTTTCTTCCTTAAGTTTAGAAATCATTTTCTTATATTTTAAATTCATGGGTTTGAATTCTAATGCTAATTCATCAAATGCATTTTTTAATTCATCAAATGAGTAAGGCTTAGCAGTAGAAGATACCTTGGGCTCATCATGAGCCATAAGACATAGGTTGGCCACCTCCTCATCATCATTATTGGATGTGTAACTATCACTCTATGTGCCCACCATAGCTTTCTTCTTTTGCTTCTTCCAGTTTGGCTTTTTCCATATTGGACATTCAAATTTAATGTGTCTCGGTTTCTTGCACTCAAAGAAAATGATTTGTTCTTTCTATTTTTTGCTTGAGTCTCCCTTCATCATTTCTTTTCTAGAAGGTCTTCTTGCTTTATTCATTCTGATGAATTTGTTGAATTTTTTTGCAAACATGGCCATTTCTTCATCTTCCTTAATCCCCTCATCATCATCACCATCACTGCTAGGAGTGGTTGTTTTAAAGGCAACACTTGCCTTTTTTGGTGGCTCTTGTTCGTGCTTGATTTTAATCTCAAAGGTTAGAAAAGAACCTATGAGTTCATCCAAAAAAAGCATGTTAGGATCTTTAGATTCTTCAATTGTTGTCATTTTTGCTTCGCAAGACCTAGAAAGACTATTGAGTAGTTTCTTCATCATCTCTTTATTTGGATAGGTCTTTCAAAATGCCTTCAACCCATTGATAATATCTGTGAACCTATCTGACATTTCTTTGATGGTTTCATCCGCCTTCATCTTGAATAATTCATAGTCAAGTGTAAGCATGCTTATTTTGGATTCCTTGACTTGATTTATTCCTTCATGTGTGGTTGCTAACTTGTCCCACGTTTGGTTGGCATTGTCACATAGTGAGACTCTATTGTACTCACTTGGACCAAGAGCATAAAATAGTGTGTGCATGGCCTTGGCATTTAATTGTGCCATTTTGGTGCCATGTTCATCCCATTCTTCTTCTTCTTCCTTTGGCACAACACAATCTCTAACTCTCTTCTTAGGGATGAGTGATCATTGATAATGATCTTCCATACTTCATAGTCATTTGCTTGGATAAACAGCCTCATTCTTGTCTCCCAATACGAGTAGTTCTCACCATTGAAGAGTGGGGGTCTCATGATGGAATGGCCTTCAAGTCCCATTGCATTTGCATTTGTCTCAAATGCCATGAGACAAACTTCATCTTGGCTTTTTAACTCTTGTGAAATTCTTGAAACTTTAAGCATCATGTTTGCATTCTCCAGTTTTGAGCTATTAAGGATCTTTCTCGAGGTTATTAAACCTATAATAGAGACCAAAGCTCTAATGCAAATTGTTAGCTCAAAGAAAAGATTGAACCAAGAGGGGGTGAATTGGTTCTACAAAAACTTGATAAATTTGAAGTAAATTAAAAAGGAGTTAAGGGTAAGAAAAACAAACAATCACTGTATAGAGGTTCGGTCTTTGAACTTAGCACTTACATCCTCTCTTCTTGGGACTTCCTTACCAAGGTGATTCCCACAATTCACTAATCAAATTGTTTACCTTTAAAGCTAAGGTATAACCTAACACCTTTATCTTTTAAGGCTTAGATAGAACCTTTCAATCTATTTGAGAATTCTACCCCAAATTCTTAAATATTTTCACTTGCTTTCACATAACCCCTTTTGTGATATGAATGAGGTATTTTGCAAACAAATTGAACCTCTAGTAGGTGGATGTTTGCTAGAATTTAAGTACAAGGTGAATGAGATACAAATAGACTTGGAAGAGTATAAATTTTATATAAGAAAAATGAAGAATTTGAAGACTTTTGAGCTTTTGTTGTTCAATGCTTAATTGATCTTTGTATCTCTTGCTTTTTCAACTACTGGGAACTGATTGAAATTGATTTATAGAAGTTGGAAAATTAATGTGGTGGTTGGATAGCCATTGTAGTCTTCATAAATGCTTGTTTCTGTTCAGACCCATGCTATAGAATCGATACAATACCAATGGTATCGATACCAGAATAAAAAAGTGACCATTACAGCTTGTTGTATCGATACAAGGGCCTGAGTATCGATACTTGCCAAGCTGTATTAATATAGAACATTTGTATCGATACATTCGAGGGTTTCAGCCAAACCTTGATTACTTCCAAGCATTGCATCGATACATATGGGGTAAGTATCGATACTCACTGCAATGTATCGATATGTGCTTAAAAATATCGATACCAATAAGGGTTTTAAGCATAGTATCGATACATTAATGCATTGTATTGATACAAACCTTCAAAATCCTTTGTAAAATGAATTTTCTTCACTTGATATCAACTCAAACATATCTCAAGAATATTCTAAGTATAAATGTACATTTTGGAACATATATTATTGAGAAAAATACAAACTTAGTACTTTTCAAAATGTTTTTCAATTTTAACACAAATACCAAGTTGAGTATAAATTAATTTAGCTTAAGTTGTTTGTTATATCAAAACCAAATTCAAAGTTAAAAATATGGGAAATTGCCCTATAACCAAACGATTTCCTATTCTTTAGTCCCGATAATTGAGTGGCAGGGTCACAAAGTGGCTCTACCAATAAAAATGATTTTTTTATTATATAGTTAGGAAGCTACCTATTGGAAAGGTGACTTCCCAACTGTAATGAAAGGAAATCACCCTTTCAATGGATGATTTCCCTTCATCTTATAAAAAAAATTATCCAAACCAAACCTAAAGTTAATGTATTTTGGAGAATAATATCTAGTCCACCTATTTCAGGAAATTTAAAAAATGTAATATTTAAATAAGAAAGCCTTATTTTGCTCTTATTTACTTAAATCGAGAGCTACAAGTATTATATTATACGTATAGATTTGAAGTCTTTGGTAGTCTATGTTTCTATTTAATTATGAATTTATATCTTTTGTTTGACCATTCAAACCCTTTGGCACTTTATGTTTATATCCAGTTATTGCCTTATATTTTTAAAGTGTTCTAATCAATATGGTTTCAAAAAAGCGTTGTAAAAAACTAAAATTACAACTCATTTTTTAACGAATATCATAACCTGTTAATATAAAATGATTAATGTATTTTATAAGATTTTTCTAAATTAAAACATGGTGTTTACTTGCTTTTAAATAGAGGTGGCAAAATGAACTCGAACCCAAAAACTTGCATAAAAAACTGAGCTTGAACCTGAACCTGAACCAAACCCAATTTGATTAAAAAGCCAATGGCCAAAACCCGAAATGGCCTGAACCCAAATTAACTTAATCCCGAAAAGCCTGAACCTGAAAGAACCCAAACTCGAGTCTGACCCAAACCTTAACCCAAATTTAATCCTAAAAATAAAAATGATGAAATTATAATTAAATAATTTTTTATAAAGTAAAAACTGTAATTATCAATTTTATTTTAATATTCTTTCTATAATTTAAATAAATATTAAAAACTTAATTTATATTTTATATATGATTAAACTTGATAATCGGTAGAGTTGGGCCACGGCTTGAAATTTTTTAAAATCCTAAGCCCAGGCCCTTATTTGAGATGCCCAAATCCACTATTTAGGCCAAAATTACCGTTCATCACATTAAAAAATATTTTTATTAATATTTATATATTTTATAGTTAAATTTAAATAAAATATATATTATTTCAATTTAAAATCACTACTCCAAGTCGAGCTAGGCCAACCCAAAACAAAAGTATGAGAACCTAGCCTCGAGCCCAATTGGGCTAGGTTATCAGGCCAGGGGTGGCCTAACCCTTGAGTAAGTCTATATATGAATAATAATTTCTTAAAATGTAAATCATATCATGAGCTTTGAAAACATTGTCAATAAAGTATATCATCCACTGACCACATTTTCTTTAATTTAATTAGTTAAAATCATTGAATATTGAAAGTTTATGTATGCTAATAGTAAAATTTTAAGTGATTCTTTGAATATTATTCTTATTTTATTATTGTTATTTCAAGTAATGATAATTAGAGTTTGATAATACTATAGAAAAGTAATAAGGTAAATTAAAAAAAATATAATCCATAATAGATACTACCATAACAAAAATGAAAAAAATCATACGTTAGACTTAGACTAGCAACTAGATCTGTCCATGGGCCGAGCAGCCCACCCAAACTACCAGGCTTGACACAATTAGGCTCAAGCCTCAGATTTTAAGCTTCAAATAGGTCTAGCCCGAAATAATTTAAAATATATATATATTTTTATTTAAATTTAATTATAAAATATATAAATATTACTATAAAAATAATTTTTTATATTATGAACAATGATCCTTGCCTAAATGGGCGGGCCAAGCCAAATTCGACCCAAGCTTAGAATTCAAAATTTTTTTAGGGCCGCGGTGAGGCCATGGAACCAAACTAAATTTTTTTCAGGCTAGGTTAAGCCATAAATGATTACATTTAACATAAAATAAAAACTAATGTAAAACATACTCAAACCTCACCCAAACCCCAAAAGGCCCAAACCAAATAGACCTAAACCCAAATATACACCAACCCTAATAAGCCTGAACTTGAACATACTCGAATCTAAAAGAACTCAAACTCAAAAGAACTTAAACCTGAATAAACTTGAACCTGGAAAAACCTAAATCCAAAATGACTCGACTTAAACCCACCCAAACTCACCCAATTGCTACTTGTACTTTTAAAATCAATAACAGACGAGTTGATTTAATGATATATATAATTAAAAAAATCAAATCAAATTTTGATTTCATTTCTTTGATTCTTCTTTCTCCAAATTTCAGTTTCTCTCTATCCCAAATCTCTTTCTCTTCCTTTTCTGAATTTTAAAGTCATTGCCTTCTTCTCGTAACAAAATTATCTCAAAATTTACTTAAATGCTCCTCTCAAGTGCATTTGGTTTTGACCAAATCCCCAATTTGATGTGTTTTCTCTCAAAAAAAATGTGCAACTAGTGTTTAAATTATCATTCATGTTTTTACACTAGAGCTTTTTAATCTTTAGGTTTGTTATTTTTAGGTAATAAATTTTATTTTAATATAATAATTTAATAAAGATATAAATTTTGTTATTACAAAATTACTATGAATTGATTAAAAATAAATAGTTATATAAATAATAAAAAAACAAAATATTATTTGATATATTTTTATAATTTTTAATATTTATTAATAAAATTTGTTATATATACATTTTAATCTTATATCTTTAACAGTTATTTCTCTTCTCATTATAATTCACCTCACCACCACCACTGCTTTTGAATTCAAATACATATCACACAATTAATTTTAATTTCACTGCTATAGTACCAATCTTATCACTGTAGTAATTAAAATCATCACCATAGTTATTTTCAATTGACTCTAGTGAAGTTAAAAACAACGATGGAGGTGAGATGGGATATTATAGCAATGAGTTTAAAACCAGTGGTGGAATATGTATTTGGATTCAAATGCAATGATGGTGGTGAGTTGGATTACAGTGAGAAAAGAAAATGACCATTAAAGACATCAAATAAAATTTATATATAATTATTAATAATATATTTAAGCAAATTAAAGGTTTAGTAAAATAATCTTTAATTATTTATTGCCTTTTATATATTTTTATAATATTTTAATTTTACTTAATAGTTTAAATTTTTTGAAAAAAATCACTTACAAATATTAACATAATATAAATTTAAACTTTGAGAGAGTTAATAAAAATAAATAATTTTAAAATTTTAAAATTAAAAGTAAAATTAAAAATACATAAAAAGCAATAATATAAATATATTTACGATTTAAATAACTAAAATACTAAAAACAAAGAACAACTAATAAAAACAAAAAGGACAAAAGTGAAAAAAATTTTCTCCAATGCAGTTGAATTGCATTAGAGCTAGACATCCATATGGATGTCTAGTTCATTTGGAGGGGATTTTACCCTTCCAACATGCTTTGTCTTGCACCGCACTTAAGGTGTGATGCAATTCAAATGCACCTTTAAGTTTCATTTGAATAAGCAGTATGATTAATTTTTATAAGATTAAAAACAACTATGATGGTGAGATTGAATATTGTGGAGATGAGATTAAAATCAGTAGTAAAAATGTGTTTGGATTCAAATGCAGTAGTTGTGTGAAGTGAATTATAGTGAAAAAGAAAACAATCATTAAGGACAATAAATTAAAATGTGAATATAGAATAAATAATTAAAAAATTATTTTTATTAAAAATAATATATATTAAAATTATATTTATATTAAACAATAAAACTATATTAATATTATGTTTATATTAAATAATAATTAAAATTTATTACAATTAAATTATTTAAATGATAATTAAAACTATTATATTTAAATTTAAAAAAAATAAATGAAACAAATATAATAATTAATTAATTTTTTTAAAAAAATAGAGGGATAAAAGGAGAATTACTTGCTCCGCCAAGGCTTTAGTCATTCCTCGGACCCCTAAGCTTTAGTCGATGACTAAAGCTCTAAAGAGATTAAATCTCCATAGATGAGATCCAAATGAGGTGTTAGGCTCTATTTGGATGGGCCATGAAATTGACTTCAGTAATATTAAAAAATAGCAATAACAACGAGATTAGATATTATAGCAATGAAATTTAATCAATGGTGAAATGTATGTTTGAATTCAAACACAAGTCTAGCAATGAGAATAAACAAATTGTCATTAAGGACATTTGATTAAATGAGTACATATATATATATATATATAATAATCAAAAATTATATGTATACCAAATGCTAAAATATAAATACAAATATATTTATGTTGAGTAATAATTAAAAATTAGTAAAATTATATTAAATTATAATAATTATATTTTTATAATAATAAATATATTAAAATTTTTTATTTATTTTTACATTGAATAATAATTAAAATTATTTAAAATATTATTAATTTTTAATTCATAAATAAAATTATATTTATGTTGATTAAAAATTAAAAATTATTAAAATTATATTTATATTAAATAATAAAATATATTAAACATTATATTTATATTTTACATTAAATAATTGTTAAAAATTATAAAATTTTTATTTATTTTAAAATATAAAATATATTAAAATTATATTTATATTTAATAATAATTAAAATTATTAAAATATTATTTATGTTAAAAATAAATTAATAAAATAATTAATTAATTAAAATTTAAATAAAAAGTGAAAGGGTAAACGGGATATTTTCGTCCTTTCCCCTTATCACTAGGAGTCCAATTACCAAACCAGACTTCTGGCCCCTCATCGAAACTAGTGGGATCAATGGGGTAATCTCACTTGTGGATCATAAGGGGTGACTCACACATACCTTAGTGGATATCAATTAGTGTGCTATAAATGGACCTTTAGTCTCCCCTAAGTCATATTGACCTCAATTTTGCATAAGCAACTTTCCATTTAAAAAAAAAAAACTAAGAAACCCGAATCCTCAAAACCTAAAATTCTCAACAATTTATTTTTTTTAAAGCATTTGATAACTCAATTTGTAAACTATTTCAATAAAGACTTTTTAATAAAAAAGATTATTAAAATGTCTAAAAAAATTTAAATAACTAAATGCTAAGTAAATAATTCAATCAACTTATTTAGGAAAAAGAAAAAGTGTTATGACTCCCCTAAATTTAAAAATAATTCCACTTATCCTCTAAGGTTAGGACAACACCCTCTTTTCCCCTTAAGTTCTAATACAAAAAACACTAACCCCACTTAAGTATTTTAAATGAAAAGACACATATGCCCTATATCAATTATCAATTATTTATTATTATTTATTTTTGTTCTTCATTTTGTACTTAAAACATTTTTAACTACAAAATTATCTTTAATTATTATCAAGCTAAATTATAATTAAATAATATTCTCATTCAAGTAGACATGTTAAATATTTTTCTAAAGTTCGAGTCTCACAAGCAATCTCACTTGGCAAGTGATTTGTGAATACCACATGTACGTCTTAATCCTGGATTTGAGTAACCTACCCTCACCTAAACTATTTTGTACCAAAAAATATTTTAAACTTATCTCTAATTCAATTATACATTAACTTTGAAAATAATATTTATGTTATTTTTATTTAAAAATAAATCAATTGCCATTATTTTAAAATGTTTAAAGACAAAGAAATTGACTAAAAAATTATATTTTCAATATTTAAAGTAAATTTTGAATAAATATCACTTTGATTAATAAAAATGCAACATAGTTAGTTTTTCAAGAGATAAATTGTATTTTTATATATTTTTTATTCTTTTTTGCCTTTTTCATCAATTTTTTCTTTAACTAATTTCATTATCACTAAATTTTTAAATAATAGTAATTAATTATTTTAAATAAAAAGTATTTTAAAAAATCCATGTCAAAGTTAATATATAATTGGATTAAATATAAGTTTAAAGTATTTAACATACACTTGAATCGGAATATAACTTAATAATAATTTAATTTAACAGTAATTAATGATAATTTTAATATTAATTAAATTCTCACTATTTTGTAATTAAAAAAATTTTAAGAAAAAAATGATGAAAAGAATAATAATTAAAAATTAACAAAGGGTATATTGGCCTTTCCATTTAAAATTAACCTAAAAATAATAGCTTATGGGTAAGTGTATTTTTTGCCAAATCTTAGGGGGATTTTTCAAACGTTAGGAAAGTAAGTATATTTTTCATAAAGATTTAGGCAATAAGTGTCTTTTACACTTAAGAAAAAAATTTATCATTTAAATTTATATCTATAAAGTTTACCTTTTCAAATCTTTATTGTTCCTTTGTAACTTTTATGCTTGAAAATTAATCAATAAAACAATAACTTAATGTTGGCTTTTAATCAAATATTAAGTAATTCTTATAATACAAAGTTAAGAAATGAAATTTTCAATATTGAACTTTTCTATATTGAATTTTTCAGCAAAGAAAAGACATCAGTATGCTTCAAATGGACCTTTAGTCTCCCCTACAATCGTATTAACCTCAATTTTGCAAAAACCTTTCAATTTAAAAAAAAAAAAAAGCAACCCAAATCCCTAAAACCTAAAATTCTCAACAATTTATTTTTTTTCAAGCATTTGATAATTCAATTTGTAAACAACTTTAGTAAAAGATTTTTAGTAAAGAAAAAGATTATTAAAATGTTCAAAAAAATTTAAATAATTGCTAAGTAATGAATTCAATTAATCTTATTTAGGAAAAGGAAAAACTATTATGACCCCCCTAAATTTGAAAATAATTTCATTTATCCCCTAAGGTTTGGACAATACCCTCTCTTTTTTTTTCCTAAGTTTTGATATAGAATACACTTACCCCTTTAAGTATTATTTATAGGTTAATTTTAAATGAAAAGACACATTTGCCCTTTATTAATTATCAATTATTTATTTTTGTTTTTCTTTTTTATACTCAAAACATTTTTAATTATAAAATTATCTTTAATTACTCTCAAGTTTAATTATAATTAAATTAAATTCCTATTCAAATAGACATGTTAAATATTTTTCAAGGTTCGAGTCTAACCAGTACTCACACTTGTCAAGTGATTTATAAGTACCATTAGCATATCCTAACACTGTATTTGGGTAAACTCCTCTTACTTAAAATTTTTTTTGTACCAAAAGATATTTCAAACTTATCTTTAATTCAATTATACAATAACTTTGATATTAATATTTATGTAATTTTTATTTAAAAATAAATTAATTGCCATTATATTAAAAAGATTAAAGATAAAGAATTGATTAAAAAAATTATATTTTTAATATTTAAAGTAAAATTTGAATAACCATTAGTTTGATTAATAAAAATGCTGCATAATTGTATTTTTTTATATATTTCTTATTCTTCTTTTCTTCCTTTTACTTCATTTTTTTCTTTAACCAATTTCATTTTCACTAAACTTTTAAATAATAGTAATTAATTAATTTAAATAAAAATATTTTAATAAATTCATTTCAAAGTTAATACATAGTTGAATTAAAAATAAGTTTAAAGTATTTAACATACACTTGAATTAGAATATAACTTAATAATAATAATAATAATAATAATGATAATAATAATAATAATAATTTAATAGTAATTAAAGATAATTTTAATGTTAATTAAATTCTTACTATTTTTTAATTAAAAAATTTTGAGAAAAATTGATGAAAAAATTATTAATTAATAATTAACAAAGGGTGTATTTGTCTTTCTATTTAAAATTAACTTAGAAAAAATAGCTTAGGGGGTAAGTGTATTTTTTTGCCAAATCTTAGGGGAATAAGTGGGTACTTTTCAAACAATAGGAGAGTAAGTATATTTTTCATAATGATTTAGGCAACAAGTGTCCTTTATGCAAAAGAAAAAATTTATCATTTAATTTTATTGATCTATAAAGTTTTCCTTTTCAAATCTTTATTTTTCCTTCGTGAATTTTATGCTTGAAAAATAATCAATAAAACAATAACTTAATACTCATTTTTAATAAAATATTAAATAATTCTTAAAATAGAAATTTAGGACTTGAATTTTTCAAAATTGAACTTTTCTATACTGAATTTTTCAGCAAGGAAAACACACCCCAGTGGATCATTAGAGGTGATTCACACATACCTTAGTGGAACCCCTACAATCTTATTAACCTCTATTTTGCAAAAACAACTTTCAATTTAAAAAAAAAAAACCCAAAAACCCAAATCCTCAAAACCTAAAATTCTTAACAAGTTATTTTTTAAAGCATTTGATAACTTAATTTTGTAAACTACTTCAATAAAAGACTTTTTAATAAAGAAAAATATTTTTAAAATATCTCAAAAAAATTTAATTATTTAAATGCTAAGTAATGAATTTAATCAATCTTATTTAGGAAAAGGAAAAAGTATTTTAACCCATCTAAATTTGAAACTATTTACACTTTCCCCTAAAGTTTGGATAATACTGTCTTTTCTCCTTAAGTTTTGACATAAAATACATTTACCCTGTAATTATTATTTTTAGGTTAAATTTAAATGAAGAGACACATATCCCATTTATTAATTATCAATTATTTATTTTTGTTTTTCATTTTTTCACTCAAAATATTTTTTAACTACAAAATTATTTTTAATTACTATAAAGCTAAATTATTATTAAATTATAATTAAATTATATTGTTATTCAAGTAGACATAGGTTCGAGT
>JBBYHK010495787.1:0-11497 GCA_038382065.1 Adansonia grandidieri | reverse complement strand
ATTACTAGCCCACGGATAAAGAAGAGATGCTATGGAGAACAAATAGCTTGCTTCCATCTAATAAAAAAGTTATTCTCCCTCCAAGAAAGGAACAACTAAGACTCTAATAAGATGTAAGTGCATTATGTGTGTTAAGGAAACAATCAAACCTTTTTATATTACCATTATACCAATATTGTTCTATTCATTTCTCGAGTAAGAAAGAACCTTAGCAATAAGGAGAAATAGAAAAAAAAAAACATAGAATGATGGCAAATAAATATAATGTACAAAAAAGATGAAAAAAGAGGATTAAAAATAATAATGATAAAAATCAAGGGAATCGAGAGGCATGAAAAAATTTAGCTAGGTGCAAGCTAGACCTTCAAAATCAAATGCCTAGTGGAGTTGCTAAGCCATTGCAACATGCCTCTCTCACGTAGCATGCTACGACTTAAAAATAAAAAGGAGTTGGGGCTCACCTTTAGATCATCCCTTAATCTGGATTTGAATTAGGCATGATAATGTGAAAGTTAAAAAGAAAACCATTGCATGAATTGCTTGTCTAATCAGTGTTGGATGGCCATTATGAAATGGCCATGACTTAAAGTTACTATCGACCATTTTGGGCTAGGTATGATTGGATACCCATTGAAATTAGTTATTTCGAGTTACGAAACTCACAACACAGATTTTACAGATTGAGTAAACCAGAGTTCATTTTTAAAGGTTCAAGAGTCAGTTACGTGTGGGGAAGGATTAGCACCGCATGACGCCCAAAATTAGTACCATCTAGCCATAAATTATCAAAGTCTCAGTTTTTCTTAGTTTTCATGTAATCATTATTTATGTGTAATCCCTTTCTTATGAATGCAAATTTTTAAATATTGGATCTAGTTGTTTTTTATAAAAGTTTAATTAATATCTCTCTATGCAACCCAAGAAGTAAGAGAAACATAAAGGATTCAGTAAAATGAGGTCTATATTGATTTAGAAGAGGATACTATATGTCAAGCACTGGAGGAATATTGACATAGAATATTGACTCGAGTTTAATGAAATTTGAGTTTTTGAAAATAAAAATGCAAGTCACCATCAAAAAGAGAAATGGATTAGAAAGACACAGAGGAATATAATAAAAACTGCATTAAAAATAAACACATGGAAACGCAAAGGAAGGACAGTCAAAATGTATCTCATAATTGAGCTTGGCTATTAAGGAAAAACTAAATTGACAAGTTTGAGATGTGTTTGGATTCGAAGGCCATCTTAGGCGTAAAAAGGTTGATAAAAGGTCTGAAGATGCCCAGGGAAGAGAAACTTGGATTCTTTATGTATTTTTGAAAAGTGAGGTTAGAGCATCCCCTCAGAGAAAATAGGATTGAAAAATCCCTTTAGAAAAGTGGGGTTGGGGTATCCCTTTGAAAAGAAAAAACTTGAGTGATTTTTGAAAATAAAAATTTTTGGAATTTTTGAAGAAAATATATTTTAAATCAAAAGACATTTTAAATAAGAAATGGAAATTAAGTTTGAAAACAATTTTGATTTTTGATCCAAGCCTAACGGGACCTATGTCATGAGTCGTGACTCCATGGGGAAAATCACTAAATATATTTTGAGTAATTTGAATGACTAGAAATGTTGCTTCAGAAAAATCAAAATAATTTTCCTAAGTTCAACAAAAATAGGGGATGGTATCGCACTACCCACATTTCTGAATTTATTTCAATTTGGCATGATGGTTTCCAGTGGCAAGTAAGGTAATGTTGGAAAGGTAGCTTGATAAGGATTAATGTAAAAATATTCCAAAAATCCTAGAAAATATCTTTCTAGGTGAAATTAATTTTTGAAACCAAGTTTGAGTTTGCTCTAATAGCAAATGCAGGGAAAATGAATCAGTGGACTTTAAAAAACCATCTTGGACTCGTTTAGAATCGTTAAACCACAAACAATACCATTCTAAAAAGGGAATTCTATAAAATTTTGAGGAAAATATTTGAAAATCCATAAAAATCTTTTGATGGGTCAAATTACCCAAACAAAGTATAAATCATTGATTCTAAAAGTTTTGGATAGTAAAGATTTAAAAATTCATAACTCTTATATCTGGAATGATCCATATTGTTGCAAAGCTAATTAGAATCCCTCTCAAGGAAAAATAATATAAAATTTTAGAAAAATCGTTTGGAGCCCAAAAATAATTTTTTAATAAAGGCTACTATGTTGCCAATACCAAAATAGAGGTTTCTTTAGGTTAAGGATTTTATGCCCATGAGCTAAAGCATCCGACATGTAAATATCCAATCATTGATGTCTTTAGCAATAAAGTAATGGACCAATCAAGATCCTATAGAATAGGCTACCAAACCGTCCATTATCTACACTAAGGGTAACAAAAGGCTCAAAATAAAGCTTAAATTAAGCACTTGAAAATATTTTTGATTTTTGATTGAAAGCATAATTTATTTAGCCTAATGAGGCCATGTTCCCAAACATTTATACTTGATATATTCCTAAGTTTGGAGAAAACCAATACATTAAAAACATTAAATCCATGCTAATCCTTATTGATTGAGGTTAATATAGACTTAAATTAGGGTTATTTTACATATTTAGATTTTTGAACACATCAAACAAACATTATGTCAATCATATTATAGACTAAATAAGTAAGCATGATATCAAATACTCAAGGCATAGTTAAGCGCTATCTTATTAAATAGCATTTAGTGATCAAAACACAAGCAACATTTGGCCATGTAACAATAGATATCTAGCATCATAAATCAAAGTATTGCGATGAAGCTGAAATACCAAGACAAAAATACAAGCTGGCCAAATAAATATGGAGCAAGAAACATGATTTTTAATGCCACAATAACTTATTAACCACACAACCACATCAAATAAGCTTAAAGAAATGCATGAATCCTACATGGTTCATGGTTATCATTAAAAGGTTTGCTTAAATGACGTGAAAAATGAAGCAAAAGATATGAAAAAAGAGTGATGGAAAATACCGACAATAAACCTTAAAGCTTGCTTAATCTCCTTCTTAGCCTCTTGAGCTCCTTTGTTTCTCTTGCCTTTGCTTTCTTCTCCTTTTCAATGTCATGCCTCTGTGCTTGTATGATACCCGCGCATATGTTGTGAGCTTTTTCCTTTTTTTGGGGAGCTGCTATTGAATTTTTTTGTGATTTTTTTTGTTTTGCAATAGGCGGCTAATGAGGGAAAAAATGGAGAGTAAGTGATGAAAGCAAAACTTTTGGCTTTAGAAGCCCATTTGGCCATCACCATTCTAGGGCAAAAAGGCACTTTTGTCTTTTGTTTGTCAAAAATGATGAGTCATGGTGCACTAGAATGTGCTTTCAATTTTTAATTGGTCAAAGTAGTAATATTTTAGTACCAATTAGTCATCAAATTCCAAAATATCCCGTGAATATCAATTTTCCCATGAAATACCCCACCATAAAGCTAATTGGATCTTAAAAAAATCGTTAACCTAACCTAATAGGCCTAAAATTAATTCAAATATTGGACTTATTTGATCAAAATAATTATAATCAGGCCCATCAAGAATTTAAAATATTTAAAAAGATGATCCAATACAATATAATAAAATAGGTCTAAAATTAAATATGCAGTGGGCTCTATTTTATTTAATGTATATATTTTTTATAAGGCTTGGCCTTAAATTAAATAATTTATGACCTAATATAACTAAATAAAATAGGCCCAAATAAAATAATTAAATACACATGTAGGCCCTATTTGACCTAATGTATTTTTTTTATAAGACTTGATCTTAAATTAAGTAATTTATGTCCTAATATAATTAAATAAAATAGGCCAAAATAAAATACTTAAATATATAATTGGGCTCTATTTTGCCTAATATCTATTTTTTATAAGGCTTGGTTGGCCTTACCTTAGCTAGGAATAATAGGGATTGGACATGAGCTTGTATGAATGACCTTAATGCTGCTTGGGAAGATGACTTCTGATTGGCCTAGACAAAATATGGTGTATACACTTAACGTAAGCAAAGTTCAAGAATAAAAGTTCACTATGAGTTCATTTCAACAATTGAAAATACTTAACGATTAATGAAAGTGTTTAAAAATTCATAAAAAAAAGTTAATGAATGCTTAGTCAAATTATAAAATTCAATAGGTAGGTCTTTTAGCCAATAGGATCCTGTATTTTTAGAGAATTAATCTAGTTTACCTCTCTGGGTTACCATTTGATGGATCACCTCATTCAGACTTTGCCATGCTTTTCTTTGGCTGTAAACATCATCCCAAACAAGAGTGAATAATTCATCACAATTGTATGAACCCAATACTTTGGCATTTAATGCAGAATCTTACAAACCCAATAAACTTTAGCATTTGCCCTTGCACAAATCCAATAATGCTTAGCATTTTTCTTTATGCCATCTCTTTAAACATAATACTTCTTCAGCCTATCCAAATTTATCAAATTGGGTAACTCATTCCCATTCATCTTAGTCAATATCAGTGCTCTTCCATAGAAAACTTTTTTTACCATATAAGGCCCATCCTAATTTAGAGTCCACTTTTCCCAAACATCTTTTTGGATTGGAAAAATCTTTCTTAGCACAAGCTTAACCTTGTGAAACGGTTGAGGTTGAGCCTTTTTGTCATGTGCTCTCATCATTCTCTTTTGATATATCTGCCTATGACAAATAGCTCTCAACCTTTTCTTCTCGATGAAGTTAAGTTATTCACAATGGGATCTGACCAATTTAATGTTTTCTAATTCAGCTTCCATCAAAACCCTTAATAAAGGAATCTCTACCTTTTTTGGTAGCACCTCTTTTGTCCCATAGACCAAGGAAAATGAGGTAGCACCCGTAAAGGTTTGAAATGAAGTTTAAAAAGTGTGTAAACCAAATGGCAACTTCTCATGCTAATCTTTGTATGTCTTGGTCATCTTTAACACAATTTTATTTATATTTTTATTGGTTTCTTCTAGTGCCCTATTCATTTTTGTTTGGTATGTTGTCGAATTATGATTCTTGATTTTGAATTGTGCATACACTTCGTGCATTATTTTGTTTTTCAAATTTGAGGCATTGTGTATACACTTAATTTCATCTAGTTGCTTTGTTCTGATAGTTCTAAATGTCTAAAAATGAGAACCTAGCAGCCGCCTTGGTAGAGGTCGACTTTCTTTAAGTGGCTTAGACATTTTTGTGACCTATTTGTTCATACTTAAATGGCTGCACATGCACGTGACAAAAAAAGTTTCAAGGGTCAAAAAGAATAAATCTCAAATAAAAAAGAAGAATATTCAAGAGGAAAAATTAGTTTTTTAATGTTTTTGGATTTCAAGTCTTTATCTTTTTTATTCTTATTAATTAATTTTTGAATAATGTGTTGAATTCAATTCATTTTTATAAATTTGAAAGTAGTTTTGGAATTCTCATTTCCAAAATAAAAAGTTATATATTTTATAAATTTTTTGTAAAATTTTTTCTAAGTTTGGAATTTTTAAAATTCTTCAAATACTTTCATTGAATTCATATTAATTTAGTTTTTGAAACTCTAAATTATTTTGTGAGTTTTCAATTTTTTTAAATATTAATTTTCTTTTGTAAGGATTTTTTTCAAAAATTTTATGAGTTTAGGATTTTCAATTAAGATTATTATTATTATTATTATTATTACTATTATTATTTTATTTCTTCCATTTCTTTCATTTTGTTTATGTTTATTAATTTTATTTTTATTTTTTTTTTCGAATTAGATAAACTGGTTTCATAGAAACTAGTTTAGTTGGATTTCAATTTTCCCCTAACCAACTTAGTTGGGTTCTAACTATGTCATAAGTTGATTTTATCTTGATTGTTATTTAGATGATGAGTCATTTATGATGACTCACACAATGTGACAAAATTAATTTAACTCATATTTATCTTAATTCACTAATACCCATGAAAAAATAAACAATAAAAAATAAAATAATTTTTCTGCCAAGGGGATTTTCCTTCCCCTTTAGCAAACCTCCCCCTATAAATAGGAGGAAGATACTTCATTTTAAGTTATTGGCTTTTATGAGAAAAAGACACTAAAAAAACATTAAAGTTTTCTAAGTTTTAAAGCTTTTAAGGTAGATTTTCTTCTAAAAGCTTCAATTTTTGTTCATTTCACGCATAATTATTCCTTTTGGTAAGCCTTTTGATGACATGAGCTCATGGATTTGATCCATGTTAAAGGCCAAATTTAAAAGCTATAATCAATTTTTCTTGGTTTAATTGTTATGTTTGATTTTCATTGGTAATAATTTAATTTTTATCATAAAAATATATGTGTTTCTTGTGGGAATGATGGTATGATATCATGAATGTGATTTTGTGCTATTTTCCTTAGTATTTTCATGATGGATTATTGTTAAAATTTATTCGTATATTCATATTTCGTGGTTTTTATGCATGATGATGATGTGAGCTTAGTAGATATTAGGATATATGTTGATATTCATGAAATCTTGTTGTAAAAATATTTTTTCTTACTTATTCATGTGGTTGAAATTGATGATGTTTTTAAGTGAATTTTAATGCTTGATTTCATGATACTTTGGATTATTTTGTCATGTTTGAAAGTGTTAAAAATAATTCTATCAAAATTTTTAAGGCCTTGGAAAGGTATTCCCTAAGTTACGTAAAACATATGTGGGTTTACTTGTGAATTTTTTATTTTTTTAGGTTTTTTGTAAATATAAAAAGTTTAAGGATTAAATTGTACAATTAAAAAAACTATTTTAAAGTTTTTCTTGTTTGGTCAAATGCTTGGTAGACTTTTAGGGTTATTTTCCATGTATTTTTAAATTATTAGATGCAAATTATACACTTTTAAACTCTTTTAGGGCCATTTTATAATTGTAGGAAGTTTGAGGATTTTTTTTGCAAATTTCAAAAAATTGTCCTAAGGTAAAAAGTGCTTGTTCAAACTTTTCTTGTGTTTTTTGGTATAATTTTTAGTGTTAGTTTGGATATATTTGATGTTTGATTTTGTGTTTTATATCATGTTGAGACCATTTTGTAAAGTTAGGGAAATTTAAGAACCACTTGATAAAGCCTTGCATTTAGGGTTTAAATGGTCTTTTCTATACTAAACCACCCATTTAGGATGTTTTGGTCATTTTGGAGTATTTCTAGTATTCCATCAGCCTCCAGTGGGGTGTAAAAGATATTAAAACCTTACATACTCTGCCAGTTCTTTAATGAGGTACAAAATACAATTTTGAAAATTTTAGGGACCTATTAGTGATTTTTACATTTTATGTCATATTTGATGTATAATTTACCTATTAAAGGTATGATTTTCATTTTATGATGTTATCAAGTCCTTTAGGTTACTAAGATACTTACACATTGAAGGTACACCTTAGGGAATTTTAATAATTTACCTTAAAACCATGTCCAATGTGATTATGGGGAAACTTTCTTGTCAAAAAGTACTCATTAGGGATAGGTTCTCCTTTCTATGATGTTATTAAGTCCTTTAAATTATTGGGATACTTTCTTGTTGAAAGTACATCTTGAGGGTTTTTAAGTAATTAACCTTAAAACTGAGTCCTATGTGATTATTAGGATACTTTTATGTCAAAGGTACACATTAAGGATAGGTTTGTCATTTCGTGATGTTATCAAGTCCTTTAGGGTTATAGAGATCTTTCACATTGAAGGTAAACCTTAGGGGTATTTTAGTAATTTGTCATAAAACCAAATCTTTTAGGGTCACTAGGATGCTTTCATGATGAAAGTGTACTTTAGAGGACATGTTGGCCATTTCGACCAATTTCAGATCTTTAGGGTTGAGTTTAGCACTTTTCATCTAAATCAAGTTTTAAAGTAATTATTTTCAATAAAACCAAAAATTTTCAAAAACTAAGGCAATTTCTTCAAGTTAAAGCAGTATGTGGAATTTGTCTTAACATATGAGAAAGGTTTTACGAATTATTTTAATAACAAAATATCCTTTAAAACAAAAAAAATAGGATTTTTTGAATTTCATAAAAATAAAACTTTTCATATGCCTCTAGCCCTCTGGTGGGATTCGAAAGATATTTTGACTTTTGAAAGCCTTTTGTATTCTTCTAGTCATTTGGTGGAGTGTGAAATAGATAATGATAAAAACTTTTGTGTTTCTTCGGTGGGGTATGGGAGATATTTTAATTTTCAAAACTACTGAAAACTTGACTTCCTTTAATGAAATAATAAATTTGTTTCATAAAATTCTATTTTATATATATGGGAATTATAATTCAGTATTGGACAATGGAACCAAATAATAATCAAATTTTAAATTGATATGTAATTAATAAGGTACTGATTAGTAGGCATCATGAAAAGGATTAATCCTGACTCTTAATTGTAACTGACTCTCGAACCTTTCACGTAATATCTGGTATTATCGTGGGCCTTAGAGTTTGTTTTTAAGGGTTTTGTAGCCTTTGAAACATGAACTCTGATAAGTGACTAATCTCACATTACCGAAATAGATTGGTGGAAACTTCAAAATAAATGGTTATTTTATAATGATTCTTGAGGGTTAAGTCAAATAAACGACTCATCTCAAGAACTCAGTCCCCAAAAAATAAGGAAATAATAATGTGATCCCTAGAAATGAAAAATATGACATATAGATATGCATAGGAACAAGGGGCGCACCTGCCTTTTTAGGTCTGGTTGGTGAGGATTCGTATTTAGGCCACGTTGTGACAACTCGGTGACTCGACTTGGGAATAGTTAAAGAGTCATGCCTCAAAGTAATTATGTGTCACTTAAATTTTGCTTAATTTGGTTTCAACTGGTATTTAATTATAATTAACAGTTTTTTCAAAGACAATTTTTTTATTATTTTAAATATTTGTTGATTTGTCACTAATCCATTTTTTCTTGGCTATTGGGGGGTTTAAGATAGGGTTTTATCTGTGATATTGCATCACAAAAAGGTTTGTTTATCCCTTTGCACATATTGAGCACGTACATAAGTTCTCCTTTAGATCTATGAAGGGCATAGGTGACCCAATATTTATTCTAAGAAGGTGAAGTAGCTCTACCTTTTGAGATTTTAGCCTCTATCTAGGCCAACAGAACCTACCAAGTGTAAATTCCTATGCCTACTCAAGGTGTTAGCTTCGTTACAAGCATGAAAGATACCCTCGCTGGAATTAAGCCCTTTCCAACATAGACTAGCAATGGGTAAGGATAAGGTGCCATGTTAATCCTTTCTGGGCTCAGGGAATTTGAGAACCGACTTAGAGGTCTGACCTCAAACTTTATATAGTGAATTACACTGACTACCCTATCAAACCCATTGCCAAATTTTAGATGTCACTAAAAGTTAGGGACACGTGAAGGGATAAAATTACATGTTCTTCCTTTTTCTTATTTGAATAATTCTGGTATTTTATTTGAATAATTTATGAAAATTCATAATTAAATTATTTTTATTTTGAAATTTTATTTGGATTTAATACTTTTTATGGATACTGACTTATGCTTTTCGCTTTTTTGGTATATTGTTTCTCTTATGCATACAGGAATACTTACTTTAAAGTAAAATTTTGACTTAGATCAATTTTCATATGATTTTATGGTTAAACAAGTACATATAATGATTATTTCTAAGGACTTTGAGGAGGTTTATTCCAAGTCAAACTTTAATCAGAAAAAGTATAGGGATTACAAATCAAAGAGTTTTAAGTTAGAGTTTCCGAAAATCACACATCTGGCCCTCTATCGAAACAATTGAAAAGAATTGGTAGAGATATGGGATCAATGGGGAAATGTGAAGTGAACCTGATTTATTGAGAAATATGGGCAGATCATACTTCTTTTCAAGGTACAAATTGATGAATAGTTAGTTAAAGTTGTAATCGAGTTTTAGGATCCATCATTTCAGTGCTTTTCATTTAATCAGCATGACGTGACTCCAATTGTGGAAGAGATCTTAGCTCTGCTCAGGCTTAGACCTTCGAAAATGAGGCCCATTTAGTGTAAAGAATGCAATCCGACTAGTTTCCACAAGATATTGGTTGAAGTTCTTTACATAAACTTTGAGTTAGGTCGCCACTATCTTGAGCAAAAGGGAAATGCTAGTGTTACTTCATGGCAATTTCTTTAAGAATAAATTTGAGTACACTGTGACACTGAAAAGGCCCTTGACGTATTCGTTTTAGCTATATACGCATTGGCTTTCTTCTTAAACGTATTAGGACATGTAGAAAAAGCAGTTGTAGACTTGTTTAGGTAGCTAGAAAGAAACATGCACCTAGCCCTAGCCATTCTAGCTGACATAATCCAAGCACTTAATACATGCCATAAGAAAAGTCAAGGTATATTCTTTGGGAGTGCTCTATTATTGTATATTTAGGGTTAGAGTCATTTTTAGGGTAAAGAGGTAGACAAAGTCAAAACATTATTTCTCTCATCTCATCCTTCTTCAAGAATTATCAAGAAAAAGTGGCCTAAGTCAGGAACCAAGAATCAATGGGCTAAAATGTTTAAAAACTCGTCTTCTGATGAGATAACATGAAAGCACCTTGGGTTTTGCCAAAACCCTTTATTTACCGATGTGGCGATTTACTTTATGTGCCTTTATTTGATATATAGGGCACATAGGGTATGCACCGTTATTGTTTGGAGATAGTATGGGTCATGATAGTTTATTCCAATGACTTCGAGTATAGCTACTGTGGATCTGATATATTAGGGAGAAGATTATAGAAAACCATTTTAAGCAACTACTTTACATTGAAGAGAATATGAATCAGGGTTACATGCATAAATGGATCAAACCACACTAGAGTATAATGCTTGGAAGAAAGTTCAGGGCTATAACATAATCATTCCTAGCTCAAATAAGGCCATTTCTTAAGCATTTATCTGACTAGAACCTATCATGCCTTTGGAAATTGATTTAATTAAGAAAGAAATTTCTAGGGAAGAAAAAAGAATGAGAAATGAGAATAGGGTACTTTAAGAAGAAGTTGCTATTTAAAAATGATGATAGAAGCAAAAAGAAAAAAAATTTAAGAGAATGAAAAAAAGTATAAATTAATGAAAAATGATTAGATCGAACAGAAGAAGAAATTAAAGCTTGTTAGGATATCTGAGAGCTCCAGCGGGACTTAGAAAGGAATAATGGAGGAATTTTGTAAGCTTCATGAAAAGTTGGAAATCTAGAAAGCCAAAGCCTCAGAAAAAAAAGTCAGAGGTTTCTTTTTAAAAAGAAAGAAAAGTGCATGTTGATACTCGTCTTTAGCTAAAGAGGTCCATTGAGAAGAATAAATGACTCCAAGCTACTCTAAATCAAGAATATGAAGGTTATCCCAATTGCTTGGAGAAAGGTAAGCCCTTACAATAACTATTGTAAAGATGCAACTAGAACTACCATGGAGAGGAGATGACATTCGTGCTTTGGTACGAGCCTACTAGGACATTGAAGCATATTGGAATGACAAATTACGGTGGACTGAAGATTAG
>JBBYHK010495747.1:0-15229 GCA_038382065.1 Adansonia grandidieri | reverse complement strand
ATTGATTTTTTAATTAAATTAATTTATTTAATTTTTAAAATTTTAAAAATAAACTAGCCGACCCGAACAAATATTCACTTTTGGCTTAAAAGAAAAAAATTGCAGACCAACAAATGAGCTGCAAAAATCCACTTTAAAACTGTCCAATGATCAAAAAAGTTTGATTATTTTGTTTCGCTTTGTCCATATTAGAGACAATTTGACAATGCGTGTATCTTGTATCAATCATATAAACGTAAATATAAACATAACTTATTAAATATATTAAAGTTATGAATACGAATATGGTTAATATATATTATATTTTTATATTTAAATATGTCATATTTTATGTATTATATTTTTATATTTATTAAACATATTAATGTAAAAATTTTATATTTTTGGAAGTTATTTTTATTATAAATATTTATTTTTTATTTTAATATATTTAAAAAATAGTTTTACAAAAGTAAAATTAAAAAAAAATATTTTATAAGAATATAGCGTTTACCCAAAATATATTTATATATCTTAATTATTTATAAAAAAATTGTGAAGCCTACAAATAAAAATGCGGCATCTATCTTCAAAAAAATATAAATTACTAAATGTATTTAGCTCTACATTCCCTTTTATTAATTAATAATTTCTTATTTATAAAAAATTTAATCCCTGATAAGTGAATAAAATATTTTAATTTATATATTATTAAATTTAATATTTTAGTTTTTTTATGTTTGAAATTATAATAAATAAGTACAAGTAATTAATTATGTAAAAAAATTTATTTAAATATTAATAAAATATTGATGTACGATGTGATGTAAAATTTTAAATTTTATAAAAAAATAAATTTAAATTTAAAATCAACTTTAAATATTTTTTGTATTCAATTTATAATTTTATGTTATATTATATATTACT
This sequence comes from Adansonia grandidieri, assembly GCA_038382065.1. Lineage (NCBI taxonomy): Eukaryota > Viridiplantae > Streptophyta > Magnoliopsida > Malvales > Malvaceae > Adansonia > Adansonia grandidieri. The sequence goes on along the minus strand of JBBYHK010495747.1, from coordinate 14,323 downwards.
ATTTTATTAATATTTAAATAATTTTTTAACCTCTTAAATAATTTTTTTAAATCTTACAATTTAAAAATAAAATAATTAAAATATCCTCTTCGTTATAATAAAAATGATTTTTAAATAAAGTAGGGCTTCGAACACATTCCTTGGAACTAAGACAAAAGACAGAGGTCATCACTGCCATGACGTCAAATCCTAGAGGGCAAAAATTTCTCCCCGAATCAATGTTTGTCTTCTCCTTGCTATTATTAAAAGGTAACGAAAAAAATTTCAAAAACCCCAAGCCACGCACGACCATCGCTATCTCGGGGTTTTTCTTTAATTTCTTCCATTATTTATATATATATATATTGAAAATGCTTTGGGATCAAATTTTGAGCCGATTTTAAATTTTAATTTCTTGATTTTCAGTTGATTTCAAAGAGAACCATTAAAGAAAAAGAAATTTAAAAGATGAGTGAAGTTTTCGAAAGATATGAACGGCAGTATTGTGAGCTATTGGCGAGTCTTTCCAAGAAGTGTACAGCTGCTGCTGCTCTCGGTGGAGGTTATAGTTCAAAATCTTTTATGTAATCAAATCCTTTTTTAGAAAAAAGTTTTTCGGTTAATTTCTTGCTTCTAATTGTGAATACGTTATGTTATAATCAATTTTTTTTTTTTTTTAATTTAGTGTTGTTGATGCTTTTTTATGAAAGGTTGAGCATGACCTTGTAACGTAAAGAAAGTTAGAAGAGGTAAGAGTTTATGCTCTGGAATCATCTCTGATAGTTAAGTTAGTATGTGTGTATTTTGAGAATACGGGAATGGATATTTAGAATTGGGGAAAAAGATCAGCTTACTTTTGAGTTTGCTTACCCTTTTATATATGTTGTCTGAGGATATTATGGTAGATGATTTGACAGGAAGGTGGCTAACTTCGAGCTAGCTATCAAACTATGGTGCCTTGTGGTCGGTTTTATCAGTCAGCCGTCACTTAAGAGATATCAATTTTGAAGTCATACTGCATCGAGAAGTTACATCATTATCTGATGCTGTTCTGGCGGTCACCAAGTTGCATTGGATGCCTTTTAGATTATGACGATAAGAGGTTATAACGATAAGTTATTGGGACGATCGTTTATATATAGGTATAACAAGCGTGATAAAAGATTCTTAAGTTATTTTTTGCTAATTTTATTTGATTTATGCTGATTACTAATTAGGATTTTATTGAAGAAAAGAAGATCCGATCTTCTTTATCTTTCCTTTGGATTTTAAATTTAATCTAATTTAATTAATTATCATGATTTTCCACGCTTCTTATTTTCATCTTAAACGATTTAATTTTTTTAAATAGTTTTGTGGATTTCACTAAGGCATTGATGTAGAATTAGAGAAAAAAAATAAAATTTTACCACATGATTCTGGAACTTTGAGTTAAATAATGCCTAAGGGAAGATTTGAAATGCCTGAATTTCGAGGGAATTTACGAAGTAATTCTGAAGTATAAGTAGAATATTTTGTTGTGATCGGAATTAGTTTGCAGTTAAAACTGCATACTAATATATTAGACTACTAAGAATGAACCCTAGTTTTGGAATTAAATTGTATAGCTTTAGCATATTTTGATATGCGATGATGATTGCTTTAGTTCTTTACTTGGAATCTTTAAATGGATGGATGACCAATTACTTGCACTTAAAGAGTTAACCGAGGAAAGAGTTAGGTAGATGGATGATTGAGATATATGAATCTGAAAAAAAAAAAAGAAAACAAGAAAAATACATAAAAAGTTAGAATTAAATTCAGTTCTCACTTTATAAGTTTTTGCCTGGTAAACAATGGCATCAAGCTGATATGGCTTTGAGTACCCTGTTTAAGGGGAAGAAAATTGATTTTGATTTGTAAGCATCAAAGCCCATAGCGTAAAAGGGAAGATTCTTAATCTGGGTGGCAGGCGGTGGGGAAGACTCTGTTTAGAGAAAAAGCTTGGGTGTGTGGGGTTACCATTGCATCTACCGTCGGAATCATTGAATTGGTAAAGGAATGCGATAGTAAAGAGTTTGCTAGGCAGACAATTAATACATGAATCTGAATAATATTCGTTTCCTTTTGTTGAGTAATGTGGTAGTTTCATTTTTTAATTCATTGGAGGTGTTTGATGAGAAATGTTTTCAAATTTTTTTCCATCATCAGCCTCTATAATTAGGCACTTTGTTCTTGTTCAAGTTCTTAATTGTTGTCCGATTTGCAGAGCAGAAGAAACAAAAACTTTCTGATATAAGAGCTGGATTGGAAAATGCTGAAGCTCTGGTAACCGGTTTATTGCATGTTTAGATACTCCTATTTGGTCTTTCCTTTACTCGGCTATTGAACTTGATGTTGCTTTTTTAGCTATCAGATTCGGAAAATGGACCTTGAGGCAAGAAGTTTGTATCCAAACGTTAAGGCTGTGCTTGTTTCTAAGTTAAGGGAATATAAATCCGACCTTAACAATCTGAAAAGTGAAGTTAAAGAATTGCATCTGGGAATTTAAATCCAGATGCTCGAGATCAGTTGTTAGAATCTGGAATCGCTGATTCCCTCACGGTATATTTTGGTGCTTCTAACTTCCTTTTTAACATGCTGTGGTCCTATCACGGTCTGCTTTCCTTACATTTAACTTTTGATTAGTTATAGATGAATATGTAATAGGCATCAGCTGATCGAAGATCAAGACTGATGATGACTACAGAGCGGTTGAATCAGAGCAGTGACAGAATTAAGGACGGTAGAAGAACCATGCTGGAAACAGAAGAGCTTGGTGTTTCGATTCTTCAGGATTTGCATTCACAGCGACAGGCTCTCTTACATGCCAATAACACGGTATCTCTTTGATTCACCGAGGTTTTCTAATTTGTTTATAGCTCATGACCCCCGATTCTCTGCCGCAAGTAGTATTCCCTTTTTAGCTTTATTTTTCGCATATTTGAGTTGTAATTTCATTCAATCTTTATTTAACAACTCCGTATTAGTAACTGTTTTGTTTGATTCTGATGGCATTTTGTAGTCATCAAGCGATGTTATTCTTTCCCTTCTTCCTCCCTGTTTTTGGCTATTGTATGAACATGTTATATTGAAAGCTTATACGAAGTTTTGACATCTATTTTCTCACATTTACCTGTAACGCTTGATTGTAAACCTTTTCGGCTATCAATTTAAAGTTGGGTTTTTGGATATTGCAGCTTCATGGAGTGGATGACAAAATTGGCAAGAGCAAGAGAATTTTGACAGCTATGTCGAGGAGGATGAACCGGAATAAATGGATCATAGGTATCATTATTGCAGTCCTCATCATTGCTCTTGTCCTTATTTTATATTTCAAACTTGCTAAATAGTCTTACATTTTGTATCTTCACCATCCTGGTTCTGGTCTTGGTTTTGAGTTGTTTCTGAGAGTCGTAATTTTATTTGCTTCTTGAGAGATTTGCCCATTTTGAGCGCCAATATAAATGTATGCTTCATTAATCCAGACTTTTTATCATTATTCATCATTTCAACTCTACGAGGTGACCTTTAAGAAATAGTTTTACTTTGTTAATCTGATTTGGGAGTGTCGGGTATGTTTATGCACATTTTTTAGAAATTTTTTTTGTATAATTGGAGAATCACATCCCACATTCATCTTTGAGTATGTGTCCAAGCTGATGCCCATCGGAAATTTCTTAAAATTAAAGGAATTAGGAAGGTTCCTGGATTGAGTTCTGTTCATGTCGATAGCAAGTTGATCAAGTTAGTGCAGGGATAAGTCTGCATCCAAGAAGCTAGGATATTTATATAATGTTAGATGCAGGGATATTTATCTGACTGTACTTTTTGGTTGTGTTTTCGGTAAATTATTGTTATAAACATAATAATTATTATCATCGTCAAATGTGGTGAAAATTGAAATCACAAATTTTTTGGTTTTTTGATATGTACAAGTTGCCGATTTTCGATTCAAACAATCCAACTAATTGATCCAATTCGGTATTTTTTTAACACATTTTCAAGCTACGGTCTCCATCCATATTTTTAATACTATTTCTAAGCTATGGCTTCCATCGCAACTGGTTTCATTGTTTTAAGCAAGGAACATGTTCTTTTGATTTCTGGTGACCATTACTGTATCATAATCGATATTGATTGAACCAACTTCTTGAATAGGTTTACATTTAATCTAGATTTGACAATTTATGTATTTATGTTATATTCGTATATTTTATCAGATTATAATCGTGTTTAAGGTTTTTTATATTTATATCTATTTTTACACGTTTATAATTTGTGTTATGTAGATTTTCAGAATATAATGTAATCGTATTGTATTATATTTTTTTTAACTTTATGCGTGTTATATTCAAGTAATTGTATCAAATATTATCAGGTCTAATTTAACTTTAGTCAAAATCATGTTATTTGTTGTTTTTATAATTTGATAAGGCTGGACCGAAATTACTATTTAAATAATTAATTTCTTATATAAATATTATAAATATTAATATAAAATAAATTCATAATATATTTTTTAAATAATAAAATAAGCTCCAATTCAAGACAAGCAAAAAAAACTTGTTTGTAACTCATGAAGACCATTATTCCATGTGTCCAAATTTAAGTATATCTAAACTGTAATATCCAATGGAAGTAGCTGAAATGGTAAAGCGCTTGTTTTGCATGCAAAGATACGTCCCCATAGAAGTTTCAGTTTCAGTCATTGTAATGCAACTTTGCAATATCAATAATCCTTACAATGTTCAAGAATTTGGGCTTAGATTAAACCTTAGATTTGGGCTTAGATTAAAACTTAGATTAAAACTACGTAAAAAACAGTAAATCTAAAACGATGGTGCTCGTTCATTAATTTTTCTTACACTACTTTTGTCTCTAAATCTACAGGTTCTTATTTTTCCGTCTGAAAATGGTGATTCATATTCATGCAACACTACTGTTTTACTATTTAATCGTTAAAGTTTGGTGAAGATCCGGCGCTCATCGGATCTCTCTCCCTCTTGAACTTGTTGTAATCTGCAATCAAGCTACCTTCAACTTTCTGTTTCATGCCCTCAGTCAAATTTGTGATTACCTTTTCAATAGCACAATTCTTGAAATAGTTTGTTGGATCATACACAATTATATCATATTGAGCAATTGTGACATCAAAGAAGTATTACTGTATTAAATTACTCAGACTCAGATGAGAGTATTGAGTTTTTTTTTTTTTTTTAACGTATTTAAAGGGTCCATGAAAGGTCATATCCTCGTACCATGGTTGAATACATGATAGATATAGGTGTCAAATAGAAGTATTTTAAGAGAAATGAAAAGTTAACATAGATACCGTGTCTGAGGTGGGTCATGTGTCCGACACTTGTATTAAGTCAAATGATAAGTTAAATACGAGTATGTGTTCAACATGTGCATTAAGTTTTTCTTTTTCATGTATTTAGAAGGTCGATGAAGAGTCACATCCCCATACCCGTTTTTGAATATATGATAGACATAGGTATTGTACAAAGGTATTTGAAGAAAAATGAAAAGTTAACATAGATACCGTATATGAGGTGGGTTATTCGATTTTCTTACCCCTTTTAAAAAGTTATCGCGAACATTATCCGGAATCAAGGCGAGTGCAGGAGAAAAAACTATGCTTATTTTCTCTTCAAAATGACCATGAATTCGGCTTTTGTATCCACTTCTATCAGGGTATAGCGTTCCTTTCATAGCAAGTGTGAAATGTGATGGATCGACAACATTATCAAGCCCTTGGAGTTCCCATCTTGTCTACAACATAATAGATTCTGATTCTATAAGAGGAATGGTTATGGCCTATGTTACTTGAACTCGGTTGTGAGTGTTGGATAAGGGTATGTGTTCAACATGGGTATGTTCAATTTTTTTTCAAGTTATTTCATGTATTTAGAAGGTTCTTAGAAGATCATATCCTTAAACCTATGTCCAAAAATGTATCAAACACGAATACTTAAAGAAAAATGAAGAGTCGAAGTTTCTTGTTTTTTGCTTACAATTTCAAGCTCAAAAAGTGTTGAGATTCGATGAGGAATATCTGGTGGGTAATCTCTACCTTTTGATTTGCATCTCAACCTCAAATGAATTATCAGGCAGACATTTAGAGCCAACAACTTCAATGGTAACATCTGAATTCTCCATTCATCCTATGTCAAAAAATTTATCATTCATATTTAGAAAAAAAAAATCATATCCTTATATTATGTTTGAATATATATATATCCCATATATAAATATTTTGAGAAAAACAAAAAGTCCAGTAAAATAACCTAGAAAAGTAAATACGGAGACAAATTAAATATTTTGTATCCCTCAACACAATAATTGTAAACTTTTAGAATTACTTAATAAAACTAGAGATGGTAATAGAGCGGGGCGGGGACGAGGATTGCCTTATTTACCTTCGCTTCCATCTTGCATGGATGTTGAAAACATTCACCCTCGTGGATATTAGTTACATCATAACCCCTTCACGGTGCTTCACCCCACTTTTTACTAATTCTTTTTAATTTAATATTGTAAAACAATATATTATAATTTATTCATGAATATAAGTTTAAGATATAAAATTCTTTAATATATATAATATACATATATACGTATCAAATATCTATAATATTAATATATATATCTAATATCTATATTAAAAATATAAAAAATATATAAAATATTTGAGAGAAAATAATAATTTTATAATAGGAGAGGATGGAGCGAAAGTATTTATTAAAATTATCTAGCTCTACTAAACATTCACTTAAAAAGATACCTCCAATTTAGTGCGGATTGGTGTGGAATCCGTAGGGTACATCAGGTTTTGCCATCCCAAAATAAAAATAATGAACTAAACTAAACTCAAACAGGAAAGTAAAGAAAACAAGAAAGCAAAAAACCTGATTAAGCTGTTGTCTTCTATGATTATCTGGAAACATGGCATTGAAAATTCTGGGTTTATCCTCCAAGTACTCATCAAACGAAGCCTGTTTCAACCCCACAATTCAAACAATAACAATTAAATCCTATCTCATAAAGCCAATAACTGAGTAATCTGTTGGAAAAATATTAGACTTTTAGTTCCAATATTTCATGATTAAACCTTGATAACCTTAAATAATAATAATAATAATAATAAAGAAAAAACATCTCATAAGGCCAACTGCTGAGTAATTTGTTCCAGGTACCTAAGGAGTCTCATAAAGGGGAATATCAGTGGAAATTCTTGAAGAGTAAGTAGTAGCAGGCTTTGATTCTAACCCATTCCTGGCCAAATATTTCTGGGATTTCAACTTCATATTATTTGCATAGTCGTTGCAGTTCTGGTGTTTCTTCAGCTTCACTTTCCATTTTCCATTGCTGAAATTCTCGACTTTACCCACAAAATAGTAATTCTGTTGGCGTGGTGCAAGAAAACCTCCTAAAACCTTAATCATATTTTGATTTCCTTCGCTAAATTCTTATGCAAAACAAAGACTTTCAGCATCTTCCTCTTATAGATTTTTTTTTGGAGGTGCGGAACTGCCACTATGCACCACAGCTAGGAGAATGAAAGATAAGCATATCTACTAACAATTATATTTTAGAGATTTAAGTGTGATGACAAGTTTGAATTAATAGGCCAACTAAGCTAATTCGGAATTCAAAATTAACCAATAACTTAACTAAATTTGTCTGGTAGTATTTCCCTGAGAAATTCATTCAAATTCCACTAGCATTCGAAACCAGAATGAAATTTTATATTGGGTTCTAAATTTAAAGCCTATGAATTAGGCACGTGAGTTTGACGTTTCGAGTTTTAGTCATTTTAAATGGATTTCACTTATATTGACCAATAACAGTTGTAAATGTTGCTATGTATCTTTCACTTTCTTTGATCTGGATATGCTAAATTTATATTTTTCATATCAAAATGGGAAAAGATTTTAGCATTGCAAAGTTTTTTCTTTTTCTTTTTTTTTTTTTAATAAATCCTTTTAAAAGTGAGGGGAAAATAAAAAACAATGTTGATTTGAGATGGTAAGTGCAACCAAAATTAGATAGGCAAGTTATGTATAAATGTCGAGTATTTATTTTGTTTGTTAATCGTATAAATATCATAAATTATTAAATATATTAAAAGTTTAAATAAAAATATGATACGTGCATTAAGTATTTTATATTAATTAATTTTCAAACCAATCGTGTTTATTTTCATTCCATAAGGAAAAAAATTTATCCATATTTATGAATTCTTGACAACATGACAAAAAAAAAAAGAAGAGAGAATTAAACCTATTCATGAGTCGGACTATTATCCAAATATTTTTTTGGAATCTTACTCAAGTTGAATACGAACTGAGCTGATTCGAAAGTTTAAATTATTATTTGAAATATTATTTTTTACATTAATATTCATATTTTTATAATTAAATTTTAATAAATTTTTATTAATAAATAATAATAAAAGTGGTGCTAGCTCAAATTAAAAAATTATTATTAAGTTCAATCGAATACAAATCAAATTTATAAAACCGAACGAATAACCCATCCTTGGACTGGTATAAATTCTATATACGACTTTCATTCCGAGCTTTCTTCCTGCTCTAACTATCAGAACCATCAATTTAAGGGGAGCACTTTCCATTAAGATAGCCAATTATTTGCCACGTTCAAGCAATTGGTTTCTTTTTTTCTAAAAAATTAAAATTAAAATCTTTATATTCGTGTCTTGTTCATGTTAATTTTTTTTGTTATAATTGTATTTTATGTATTGCACATATATTATGTAGATTTTGATACATTATCGTGTTAATATTATTTTTATTTTTCATGTTGTATTGTATGTTTATTATTTTTCATGTTGAGTTCATCTCGCGTCTGCAATAGTAAAATTTAATTATCATTATTCGAATAACTTTCACTTTTGTGTCACTTTCGTTTTATAAAAATTTTGAGTTGTTTGTGTATTCATATAGTGATCACGTTAATTTTTTCATATCGTATCGTATTTTAATTATTTTTTCATATTATATTCATGTATGATAGTTTTATTCAAATACCCGAATGATAATTTTTTTTTAATTTTCTATATTGTTTGATTATGATGTTAGTATTCATCCCAAAAAAGTATCAACAGGCCACGTTCGCACGTTGTAGTCATCAACTGACTATAGTTTGAGCATGTTATGTCGAAAGCTTATACGGTACTCGGGCCTCAAAATTTTCTCGCAGTAAGTTGTAAGGGTTGATTGTAAACCTTTCTGTTGATTGAACATGCTGTATGTTGAAAGCATATATCGTAGTTGGACCTCGAATTTTCGCACATTAAACTGTAACGCTTGGTTGTAAACCTTTTTCGAGTATCAATTTAGAGTTGGGTTTTCGTATCTATTGCAGCCTTTAGGGGTGATAATGGTTTGAAACAATTTTCGAAAAAATTTACGGTAGTTATGTAGTATTCTGGATTTTTAAAAATCGAACTAAAAATTTTTTAAAATCGAATCGATTCAAACTAAAATTTATCGATTTAGATTGTTTGGTTCTTTTTTTTTTAAAATTTTTAAAAAATATTTTTATATAGTATTTTTAAGTTTTTTTACACTAATTTTGAAATAAAATACTTATTTTTATATTATAAAAAATTTAAAATTAAATAAAAATAGAATTTGATTTGGATAATTACGATTTTTAAATTTTGAATCAAAAATCGAATCGAACCGAATACATTTTATTTATATCCGGACTGAAACTAAACCAAATTTAATAAAATTAAAATTAAAATTAAATTGAGCATCACGGTTTAAATCGATATTTGGTTTTCTCGATTTTTTTCCAATCCTAGAAGCTTCATGGAATGGGTGACAACATCGGCAAGAGCAAGAGAATTTCGACGGCTATCTCAAGGAGGATGAACCGGAACAAGTGGATCATCAGTATCATTATTGCAGCCCTTGCCATTGCTATTGTCCTTGTTTTATACTTCAAACTTGCTAAATAGTGTCTATATTTTGTATCTTCACCATCTTAGTCCTGGTCTTGGTTTTAGGTTGCTTTCGAGAGTCGTAATTCTATTTATCTAACTGTAACTTTTGAACTTGTTTTTTATCATATCGCATTTTTTATGGTTATAAATGTAATAAATGTTATCATGATTAAATGTGATGAAAGTTGAAATCACAAAATTTTCAGTTTTATGATAAGTACGAGTTGCTAATTTTTTATTAAATCAATCTAGTCTAGTATTTTAACACTATTTCCAAATTACGGCCACCTATTGGTACTTTCAACACTATTTCAAAGCTACAGCTGCCATTGCAACTGGTTTCATTGTTTTAAGCAAGGGAAATGTTCTCGATATGATTTATGGTGACCAGACATGATAATATTAGACACGATTGCACCAATATACATGTATAAAGTTATTAAACTACAACCGAAAACAAATTTATATTTCAAAATTTATAATATAAATTATTAATATATCAAAGTTGATATAAATATAAAATACATTAAACATGATTATGACATAACAAAATATACGAACATGACACAAACACTCGAATTACCAAATCTACTAATGACCATGACTACATCATAGTCAACATTTGATTGAACCAACTTCTAGATTAGGCTAACATTTAACCTTCCTCAAAAATATTGCTTTTTCCTTCTCGTCAATGCAATATATATATATATATATATATATATGTTTTAGGTTAAAAATTGTGTTTCATTGCTAATGCAATATTATACAGGTAAAAAATTGACTTACAATCTAAATAAAAATGCTAACAAAATAGAGTTATTATGGTTTGAAGATTGGCTTTTGAATAAGCAACTTTATTACCTTTACATCTTTGAACTTTCATTATTTATTTATTTTTTTGATATTTAAGTTACTCATCGTATTTTTCACTGCAATATTAAATACTTAAAAACTTCTTAAACTATATTTTAATAAAAGGATTCAAATTTTACTCCTCGAATTAAAAAATATGCATCACTTATTAGGTCAAATGTTTAAACTTATGAATGACTATAAACTTTATTTTGATAGGTTTGACATGATGCCTCCTAGAGCAACGTAAAGTGTTCATTGACTTTGGATAAACTTAACAATTATTAAGGGAATAATCTTTACACACAATTCTGTTAATATTGTTAACCATTTGGATTGTATAAGAAATATGTTTTTGATAATTTGATCCAATTCGATTCAAATTACTGCTTAAATAATTAAATTTTTATTTAAATATAATTTATAAAAATATATAAATATTAATCTTTTATAGTACATATTATTTTTGAGTCTTGGGACTCAAGAGTATTGTTGAAAATGCCTAAAACTTTTTTGTCTTTTTCCTAGTGGTGAGAACATGATTAAAAAAAAAAAAAAGAGATTTTGCTTTTCTTAACATAAAAGTTGAAAGAACAGTTCTTGACAAACTTAGATGAGATAAAGCGCTCGAAGAAAGGATAAGATGGGAGCCAGTGGAAGATGTAATGGTCATTATCTTTTTTTTTTTTTTTAACCTAAAACAACTTTAGATTTTTATTTTGAAAACAAAAAGAAAATGAAGTGGTAGATTACAAATATATACTACCTATTATTTTTGAGTTTTGAGGCTCAAGATGTACTGTTGAAAAAGCCCAAAACTTTTTTGTATTTTTTTTGGTGGTGAGAATATGATTACAAAAAATATGTTTCTCTTAACAGTGAGATAGAAAGGGCAGATCTAGACAGATTTAAATGAGATAAAGAGTTGGAAGAAAGGATAAGATAGGAATTGGTGGAAAGATGGGATAAGATTTTCATTTTGAAAAAAAATAAAAAAAATGAAATGGTAGATTACAGATACTAGAAAAAGAGGAAAAGAAAAAGAAAAAGAACGAAAAGAAAAATAAAGATTACCTACAAGCTATTATTTTTGAGTCTTTGAGAATTTCAGTGGCTTTTTAAAAATGTATCATGGCAATTTTATCTTTTTAGATAGATTTGAAAATTATTAAAAAAAGATAAAATGAAGAATTTTGGAAAGTACTCTTTTTCCTTTCCCACGGCAGAATGAAGATTAAGTAGAAATGGAAGAAAGTAGGCAAGCAAATCAGAAAGAAACGAAAGAAATGATTGAAGCTGGTAGAAAAAAAAAATCTGTAAACTAACCCATTCTTCCTTTCTTTTTCTTGCATGTTTTGCCATTCTATTCTTTCAACTTTCATTTTTCGTTTTCTATTTTTTCTTCATTATTTTCTTACCTCTATTTTTTTGGACAAATGAAGGATTTGGCTGCCAAATTTGATTTTAACCATAATGAGTTCTCAAGCTATTGGATTTGATGAGTTAAAAAACCAATATCAAACAGATCCCTATTTTAGTCAAGTGGTGAAAGATTTGTAAGGACCAGAAGCACTAGATAAGCTGCCATACAAATTGCATGATGGGTATCTATTCAAGGGTAATCAGTTGTGCCTTCCCAAGGGATCATTGTGAGAACAAATCATAAGAGAGCTTCATAGGAATGGATTGGGTGGACATTTTAGCCGACACAAAACAATGGCTTTGGTGATGAATCATTATTTTTGGCCTCACATGTTCAAGGATGTAAGCATGTTTGTAAGGCGATGTGTTGTTTTTCATTTCAGTAAGGGAAGTTCTCAAAATACAGGGCTGTGTACTCCATTATCAGAACCAAATTGATCTAGCTAATCTAATGAATCTTATCTAAAATCCTGTTTAGGTTTGAAGTAGCTTAATATATATTTTTTAAATAAATATCTAATAAATCCATTAGTATCTAGCTCTGTTTAGTTGCCAAGAAACTTAAAAGGTTAGTGAAAATTTTTTAACAAATAAAGTTCATTTCTAATTTTTTTTTTGTTTAGAATAAAAAAGTGTGAATTTCATATTACTTGAGCTGAGTTGAATCCAATACGTTTCTCTTTCTTCAGCTGAGAGTAAAAAGTTTAGTTTTTTTTCTTTTATTTTGGTATCATTAAGGAAAAAATCGTTTCCTTTCCGTTAATTTCTATCTTTTCTACATAACCAAATAGATTTTCTATCTAATATTTGTGTTTATAAGGATTTGTTATTGCTATTGTTTTAGCTAATCTATTAACAAATGCAGATTTTTTAAGTTTTACATATATTTCTTAGAAAAGTTTGTTCATTTTGAACTTTTTTAGTTACTTGTTTTGAAAAATTAGGGTTTTTTTTTTTTATAATTCTTTTAAATTGGGACCTTTTAAATTAATTCATTTACCAATACCAATCTTGTGACAAATCTTTCATAGATCTCAACTTCAAATTGTTCTTTTTTTTTAGTTTTTAATGCTTGTAGTGCTTGCTTCAATTTTAATTTGCTATTGATATCTATTTTTGGTAGGAATTTTGGGTAAATTCCTTATAAAATTTGGGCATTTTATAGTATATTTTCCTTGATTTAAGTTTACTTAAGTATATGTTTTTATGTTGAGTTGATATTGGCAACATGCATATTAGCCTTAAGTAGATCAAAAATTCTATTAAAGCTAGAGAGCTTATATATATTAAGTAAAGTTTTCTCCAATTTTTTGGCTCTTTCCAATTGTTGAAGAGGGTATAAACAGTGAACCATAGTTTAAATTTTTAACGTTTAAGCAGATTAATATCTATAGGATATAATCTGGCATTTTTTTTGTTTGTTTCTTTCACTAATAGCCTAATCTGCAAATGCAGTAAAAAAATTTACGATGGTCAATAGGCAAACTTGTGAAGTTAGCTTACTTTTCTTTGTTGGCTCTTCAAAGGAAGCAACATGGTTGATGACAACTTAAAAATCTATGACATGTTCCGAATGCATCATCAAATCCCGGCTTATCGAACATTTTCTCTATCATCATCTATTGCTATGTTCTCATTAATGAAACTGTAACATACTTCTACAATAATTATAGTTTGGGTTTTGAATGCTATGTTTGATTCATCACCTTGGTTTCAACCCTATTTCTAATACTATATTTAATAGCTTCAAAAGTAGAGAAAAAGAAACGGAAAGTAATTGATTTTCATACTTTACCTTGAAATATTCTGGAATCAAAATAATAAAGTAAATATATTTATGTCTAGATATTAGATTGAATTTTGTTATCTATTTCAGTTGCATAGCTTGCTTTAAAATTCTTGCATAATTCTCTTGCATTTGAATATCTAATGTAATTAAAATATTATTTATTTATGCTACGTTGCCATCATCTCACCTAAGCTAACCTCTTCTTAAGAAAATAATAAAACTTTGCATGGGTTTATAATTTTATTTAATTATTTTATTTCTTGAATCTGTTGTAATTATCT
>JBBYHK010495694.1:0-68313 GCA_038382065.1 Adansonia grandidieri | reverse complement strand
GTGATAGAGTAGGAAGTTATACCAACAAAACTTTAACTTTGGCCAAATAGTTGGAGCAACAGAGATGGCTTGAATTTTCCTCTTTTCCTTGTTGTAAATAAGCAAGAAAAAGAGAAAAACAATGAGGCTTTGGTTTTGGTATGGATGAGAGTGATTTTTAGAATGTGTAGAGGTTAAGAGTGAGTGTTTTGGGGCTATTTTTGGTTGGTGGGTGAAGAGCTACGGGATTTGTTTTTTTTTTTTTGGTGTGGGAATGTGTTTTTTGAAGCTGAAAATGAGCTGGAATCTCCCCTTTTTTAGCTGAGATAGAAGTGGTCCCTTTATACCAGCATTTTGGAGCCAAATTAGAGGTGTTTTTAGCCATTTCTCAAGGGGGACAAAGTGATGTTAGCATGGTGGCTATAGGGTGGTTGTAGGGAGCAACTTGCTGCCAATGTGATGTGCATAGGGTGGCTGGTTTAAATGCTGAAATTATTTTCCAGCAAATAGGGTGGCTGATGGTGATATTGGCCAACAACTAGGGAAGGTTAGGGTGATCAAACGACATTAACCCTTTTGATGTAATTTAGACTTAAAAAATGTTTTGATTAATTTAAAAGTCTAAATTCATAATTTGATATGTATTTTAATCTTTCCTGATGCAAATAAATGAGTTAAAATCGAGTTTTGGATCAATGGTGGATGAGTCAAAAATGCCTGAACCGTGAAAATGTCCTGCATGTATCGATACATTGCATAATGTATCTATATATTTGGTCCAAAAACCTTGATGGTATCGATACAATGAATATTGTATCGATACAATGATCCTTGTATCGACACTATGAACCATTGTATCGATACTATGAACCACTGTATCGATACATGTTGATATGTATTGATACATTTCTTTACAGAATGCATGTTTTGGTCTCGGCATGGCCTAGTATCGATAAATGAGGTCCTGTATCGATACGGAGGCTCATGTATCGATACATCTACATGTTGTATCGATACAAATGGGGACATTTGAAATTTTTAGATCGTTGGAGCATTGTATCGATGCATGAGAACCATGTATCGATACATTCAAATAAAATTATGAATTTTCTCATATCTTTTGTCCCTGGACACCTTGAACTACGTCATTTGATGCCATATCTTTGCATTTACCTTTGGTATGTTTCCTAAGCCTCCTTGACCTCCTCAAAATACTTTTTCCCTGGGTGATGTTGTCACCTGACAATCATCACCCCCTTTCACATCCATGCTCCAAATTGCTAAAAAATTAGCCCGGACAAAATATGGTGTCTACATCCTTAAGTTTCTTTTCCACCAAATGCAACATATAGTTTCTGTATATGTAAGTATATTAATAACCAGGGTGGTAAGAACTTTTTGTCAAATCCACTCGGAATGGGGCAAGCGAAGAATAATTGGTCTTTATTTTCTTTCTCTTCAGAACTTAGTAAACAAAGGTTAGATTGAATATGTATTGCGTAGCTTTCAATTAGGCTAAGGTACCTAGCTTACCTAGCTTGTTAGTTATAGGTAGCAAGCTATGAAAGAAAATTTTTATAATTTTAGTGAAATCCATATCAAGGTGTGCCAAGAAACAATAGCTTGTTTAGTCCTCAGTTGTTGGAATTCAAACCATACTTAATTGAATTAAAATAAATCTAATTTAATATAAATTAAACTTACTTACAAACGGAGCAAAATAAACTATGAATTCCCTAGAATGATCAATTTGTGCGCTTTTAACCAATGTAAAAATCCATTAAGAATAAGGAAAAATAAAATCATTCTTTAAACTAAAGAATTGACAAAGTCCCTGATTAAATTTGAACTTTGCTTGTGAGCACACCGAACCTTGTTGTTGTAAACCAAGGCTATCTAATTGTTCGGCCTCCAACACTGATCCACACGAGTGACTTGAGAAACTTCACATGGTAAGGATTGTGCTCTAATAGGAGTCCTGGTGGTAGGATTAATTTTAAAAACTTTCCCTTAATTGAACACCTTTACTAAGAGAAAAAACATTTTTCGTTCGCCACATCTAAAATGATGCTTAGAGCTTCAAAACATAATAAAAAATTTGGGACAACTAAACATGTTATTAAATAATTTAGCTTAAGTGCAATATTGTATTATGGTCTCATTGTAGTTAGTCCCCTGCACGTAATTAAACTTTTCAATTAAGTCCCTAAGAGATCAATATCTTTACAATTTAATCTAATCCCATTTTAATTCCATAAAATCACTTTTATGTGTTGAATCCATTAGGCTCCTAACACGTTGGCTATAAGTATAAATTAATTTGGTTAAGAATATTTATATTTATAGACAATGAGTAGTATCTAGCAAAATGCATCATGGCCACCCTAATATCAAGAGAATCAATATGGTTTGATAAGCTTTCTAGTGTATAGTATGTTAGTGTAATTCGATCCTTATCATATATCCTAGAAAAAAGCAAAAGCAAGGTCCAAAGTCTACTTTTTGCCGTTTCCATGTTAGTCTTGCAGCCTTTATGTGTTAACTCCATGATCAATATTCCTTTGACCATGGACTTCTAAGTAAATAGGGCCATGAACAAATGAGATATGTCCCATGATATCACATGGGATGATAAACTTTCTTTGACCATTTACCTACCTTCAAAATGTTTCTTGTCATACCTAAACCTTACCTTCGCCATCCATCTCTGTGGACCTGTTTGTGATGATCTCTAAGTATGAGAATCCATGTACAAGGTGATCCGGTGTCACGTGTCTAAGGATTATTTACACTATTGACATATAAGAGTATTTCATAGACATTTATGTGAAATACCAAATGGAACTCTTATACTAAGTCATGTTCAATAAACTTGTTATCATAATAAGCACCCATATGTTATCCCCGAGTATCATTATACTTAATTTGTGAGATCAGTTGTATGCATCATATGCATGGAAACATAATATGTACCAATCATTGCGCATAGTCAATGCCCTATCTTGACAATATAGTGACAAAGAATGGTTTATAAACACGATTTTGATGCATAAGGATCTCATAGTTGTAACTTTTTACAGTTCCTTTGCAAGGCCAATGTGTTTCATGGGCTTTATTTTCATAATCAGTTTATAACGATCATAATCGAACCTATGGATAAAGAAATACCTCATTTAAATTAATTAATTAATTAAATAATGTATATTATGTGAAATAGCTAAAAGCTAGTGCATTGCAAGCAAACTGATTGGTTTGTAAGGCTTATACTAACATTAAGTGCTTCCATCTATCAAAGACGGAGAAACAGCCAAAAATTGAGGTAATCCACACAACACTTTCATTTGCTTTGTTTGGCAATATGATAAGGTTCTGAGCAATACCTTAAAGCTTTAAAATACTCCTCCAACTCAAATTATACAACCTTGGGACTTTGAACTACCAAAAATTAATCCTTTTCAAGGTGTAGACCTTTATCCATGCCACGCCCAAGGTGCTAGATTCATTGAACAGAGTTTAGATAGGCTTTAATATACAAGAGATGTTGCAAACCTTAAGGTTCTTCAAGTCGAGACTTTTTTCATTTTTTTTGGGCAACATACAATCTCCTAGCGTACCTTTACTCCCTATGCATTGGTTTCCTCTCCCTTCTAAAGGAATGTAGAGCGCATTTGGTTAATCTTTTGTATCACTTTGCTTTAAAGTAGGAACATAGAGCACTACCAATTTTGCAACCCAAATAAGATAGATTGGACAAGCTAAAGACACCTTGTATAAGACAATATGCTTGAAAACAAGCTATTGATCTTGGTTGTGATCTTCTGGATAACTGCATCATAGTGCCTAACTATTAGTTGCCTCAAAATCAAAGGGATCCCCAAGTATCTAACTGGGACGGTCTTTAGCTTAAAACAAGTACTCTATTGTATGGCTTGAATCACCAAAAGAACTACATTGGCTTGAAAAGTCTCAAACTTTACATTGTTAAGCATCAAACTAGGTATAATGTAAAACTTTTGGAAAATAGAGTGTAAATGTACTACAAATTCCTTTACACCATCAATAGAAACCACAAGGAGATTTGTAAAGTTGAGATGGGTCAGTTTTACCCTTTTGCATGTAGGATGATTGTCGTAATATATCAAGATATGAGTCTCAACATAGCAAAGTAGACAATGCTTCTAATCATTGTAAGGCCCTAGCCATCGAAGCAAATTGCTTGTCTAAACTTCTTGTATCGAGATTGGAAATGGTTGGTTAAAGAGTTGCTACCGAGCTTTTTTAGGCTAGGTATGATCGGGCACATATTAAAACCATTCATTAAAGAGTTACAAAACTCTAAAAAATTAATTTTACGACCTATGTATATCAGAGATCTATAAAGTTGGGCTTCAGAGTCGGTTACACCATAAGTAAAGATTTAATCCCTCTTGTGATGCCTAAAACTTGGTACCAATTGATCACATGTATCCACATTACATTATTCTCTATTTCAATTATTCAAATATTCAACCATAATCACCTTTTATTCATGAAAACCAATCATATACCAACAAAAAATGAAAACATGCATCTCGAGACTCATATCAGGTGTCCATGAAAGCAACCAAATTTGGGTTTAGGTCAAATTTTAATTTACAGCTTGATTTGGAGCAAAAAAGCTCTTCTAAAATGGAAAATTTCACTAAAGTGTATGACTCCATAAATAGTTACAGTTCTAGATCAAATCAAAATTATTTTATAACACTAGATTCTATTTAAAAGAAATTATAAAATGGAACACAGGGACTAAATTGAAGGAAATACAACTTTCAAAATAACGTAGAAATCAATTTATTTATTTATTTATTTTTAACTTGAGAGCTTTTATGTGAGCCATTAGAAACTTACCATTAGACATTAGTAGACCTACTGACTCCCTAAAAGACACTTTCGAAATCAATTTTGAGGCATCCGAATGCCTTGAAATAGTGGACGCCTAAACTCGAAGAAACTTTGAGATATTTAGCAATTTTGATGTTTTAAGTACTTCAAATTTATTCTGGACTATCCTAACACAAAAAATTAAAAACTAAAATTCTTGTAAATCTTGACTTAATATAGATCAAACTAAAAATACTAAAAATTCCCCAAAAATCTTCTTGGATATCAAATGAATTCTTTTATTGGATGTTACTACATAGCATAACACGTCTAAACAGCTTACATTATGGATTTTCTTTTCGATTATTCTTGTAAACCCATCGGATGAGTCATACATGGTTGGAAAGCTTAGTTATTTTATTTTAACTTAAAAAAATAAGAAAAATCTAAAAAAAAGATTATCCCCACTAAATATAATTCGTATTGTAGTAGTATTGTTAAAATAAAGCCATCTAAACATCTCATGTTGCAAAATTTCTTTCAGGCACGACCAATCATGAAATTGAATGTTTCAAAAGTCTACTACACTGCCTCTTTAATGAGATTGCAGGAAAATACAAATAAAAATTAATACCACTAGAAATACGGACAAAAATAAAATCACTGTGTTGGAAAATTGCAATAACTCTATAATAACATGTGATCACGAACACTTATTTCTAATTTTTCTAACCAAAACAACCAAAAATCTCTAAATGACTCGACTAGAACAACAAGCACTGACATTGGCGATATGCTTTAGAGTCACAAGAATGACTTACTTTTGTCGCCTTTATTTATACTCATTTATTTTTAACAAGTGAGAGGCACACCAATGCCACTCACTTGAGTGCTGTAACTTACAGGCAAGTGACTTTAAACAACCACATGAAACATACCTAAACCATTCCTAGTGGCTCCCATTAGAACTCTACAAGTTTAGTTCACAGAATCTAATTAAAACACTTTAAAAAAATATTGTTTTATGTTCCAAATTAGCTCTAGATTCAAGTACTTATTTAAATTTCCCCATATTGTTCTCGAAATAACTTATTTAACAAAACCAAATCTCTAATCACTCATGGATTGAATGAGCTAAGGCCTTCTTTATTTTGTGAAAACTCACCTAAAATCATTCTAGACAAACAATTTAACAAACATGTAGAATTCTTGTTTTTTGTGCTAGGAACTAATCATCTACAAACCTATTCTAAATGTAATATTGTTGGTGTATGCCCTTGAACCAATCTGATTGGGACATGAGATGCATGGTTAATAACAACATACACATTACTAGGTTAATGTAACATAGGTTTTTCTTCATGTTAGTGGTATGATTGACATTCATGCAAACACTAATTGGATGAAGCCTTTAAAACACAATTGCCTTGCAAAGATAGTAATGAGTTACAATGATGAAATCTTTATGCATCAGAGCCATGCTTCTAAAAATATTCCTAGTCATCATATTATCAAGATAAGGCATTGGCAATACACAAAGACTAGTCTATGCTAAGCCTGCATCATTGGATGCATGCAACTCTCTGATCTTATAGAAGTTAAAGTATATGACATACTTAGGAATAGCATATGGGTGCTTGTTTTGTGGAAACAAGTTCATTGAACATGACTCGAATATGAACTCCATTTGGTATAAGTCACTTAAGTGTCTATCAAAGATGTCCTTGTAACAACATGGCCTGAATACGAATCCTGACTGGCTCGACTTTAAAATGGCAAGTGTACCCCTTGTTTCTCTATTTATCTATATATCATTATTTTCTTTTATGGGGCCATGTCATTATTACTTTTCTTAGCATTTTTTTTTGTGCCTAGAGACTTAGTTGTCAAGATGAATCGCTCACTCGACTTAACTCTAAATAGTTGTTATGAAATGACCATTTATTTTGGAGTTGCTACCCATCTTATTTTGGCCAGGTGAGATTGGACACCTGCCAGAGTTTGCATTTCAAGGGTTACGAAGCCTATAAAACAAACTCCGAGGTCTGCGCTCATATCAGAGATCGCTTAAAGGGGTCCAGAAGTCGATTACAATCACAAGTAAGGATCGACCTTCTCGTGATGCCCTATAATCGATACCTTATTAATCCCGTGTTAGCTTAAATTTTGATATTTAATTATAATTCCTATAATATTTTATTAAAGAAATTTATTATTATGAGAAAGTCGGGTTTTAATGTTTTTGGAAATCAAAATTTCTTCCATTAAAATTTCTTCCATACCCTCTTGGAGAACCATGAGAACATGAAGATTTTTATCATTCTCTGTTGTACCTCGTTGAAGAACCCATGGAATACAAAAGTTTTTGCTTTTACAAAAATTGAAAAATCCCGACTTCCATTTTGAAAAGGGTGTCTTGTTATTAAAATAATTCGTAGAATCCCTTGCATATTTTGGTAGGAATTTTATGTACTATTTTAACATCAGAGATATTGCCTTAATTTACAAAATTCCAATTTTATTATAAGTATTAATAAAATAAAAATCTCTTTAAGACTCGGTTTAGACAAAAAATGTACTAAATTCGATTCCAAGGATTTGAATGTGGTTGATATAACCAACATGTCCCCTAAAGTACACCTTCGACATAAAAAGTATTCCAGTGACCCTAAAGGACTCAGTTATAAAAGTAATTTTATTAAAATATATAGACTCTATGACCTAGAAATGACCTAATGTGATGAACATATTCTTAACATGTATTTTCGACGTGAAAGTATCTTAGTACTCATATAGGATTTAGTTCTAATACAAAATTATGAAAATACCTCTAGGGTATGCCTTTTACATGAAAGTATCCTGATAACCCCTAAAGAAAAAGGGTGAACCTATCCTAAATATGCACTTTTGTCCTAAAAGCATCCTAATGCTTATCTAGGACTAAACTAAAAAAAAATTATGAAAATGCCCTTAGAGTATACCTTCGACATGAAAATACCCCGGTAACCCTAATGGACCCTAAAATCATCAAGGAAGGCTAAATTAGTCAAAAAAAATTCACTTTCGGCATAAAAGCATCCTAGTAAAAAATTACCAAAATACCCTTAGAGTATACCTTCGACGTGAAAGTATCCCAGCAACCTTGAAAGGCACTAAAATAATGAAAGCTGGATGAACATATCCTAAATGTGCACTTTTGGCATAAAAATATCCCGATGACTATCTAAGATTCAATTTTAAAAAATTACCAAAATACCCCTAGGGTACACCTTTAACATGAAAGTATTCCTGGTACCTTAATGGACATTAAATGATCTAGGAAGGCTAAACTAACCCTAAAAACTAAGCTTCGACATAAAAGCATCCCAATGAAAAATTATGAAAATGCCCCTAGGGTATACCTTCAACGTGAAAGTATCTGGTAACCTTGACAGGTGCTAAAATAATGAAAACTGGATGAACCTATCCTAAATATGCACCTAGCATAAAAGCATCCCGGTTACTATTTAGGATTTAGTTTTAAAAAAATTACCAAAATACCCCTTGGGTATAACTTTTTCATGAAACTACCCTTGTACCCTAATGTACACTAAATTATCTAGGAAGGTTAAACTAATCCTAAAAATTCACCTTCAGCATAAAAGTATCCCAATGAAAAAAATTACCAAGATGCCCTTGGGTTATACTTTATCTCGGTAACCTTGACGGGTGCTAAAATAATGAAAACTAGATAACCTATCCTAAATATGCACCTGGCATAAAAGCATTCCGGTTACTATCTAGGATTTGGTTTTAGAAAAATTACCAAAATGCCCTTAAGGTATACCTTCGACGTGAAAGTATCCCGGTACCCTAATGGACACTAAATGATTTAGGAAGGCTAAACTAATCCTAAAAGTTCACCTTCGACGTAGAAGCATCCCAGTGAAAGAAATTACCAAAATACGCTTAGGGTATAGCTTCGACGTGAAAGTATCCTGGTAACCCTGCTGGGCGCTAAAATGATGAAAATTGGATGAACCTATGTTGAACATGCACTTTAGACATGAAAGCATCCTGGTTACTATTTAGGATTTGATTTTAGAAAAATTACCAAAATACCTTAAGAGTACACCTTCAACGTGAAAGTATCTCGGTAACCCTGATGGGCGCTAAAATATTGAAAACTTGATGAACCTATCCTAAATATGCACCTGGCGTAAAAGCATTCCGGTTACTATCTATGATTTGGTTTTAGGAAAATTATTAAAATGCTCCTATGATACACCTTCGACGTGAAAGTATCTTGATACCTACTAGACACTAAATAATCTAGGAAGGCTAAACGAATCCTAAAAGTTCACCTTTGGCATTAAAGTATTATAGTGAATAAAATTACCAAAATGCCCTTAGGATATACCTTTAATGTGAAGGTATCTTAGTAACCTCGACGGGCGCTAAAATAACAAAAACTGAATGAACCTATCCTAAATATGCACCTTTGCCATAAAAGCATCTGGTTACTATCTAGGGTTCAGTTTTAAAAAAATTACCAAAATGGCCTTAGGGTATACCTTCCACGTGAAAGTGTCTCGGTACCCTAATGGACACTAAAATGATGAAAACGTAGATGAATTAGTCTAATTGGAAAGGCTAAAATTTTAAATTTGACTTAAAATGCAAAATTTGCAATAAAAAGTTTTAAAAATTACATTTCGCATCCTTCAGAAGACTGAACAAATGCGAAAAGGTTTAAAAATTTTTTATATCTCTATGGAAGGCCATAGAAATAATAGAAATCTTTAAAACTATGAAATATCCATTTTGCCCCTTAAATATTAAAATTTACTATTTAGCCCTAAGGGTTATAAAATTTTCATTTTAATGCCTACATAATAAAATAACCTAAAAAATCATAAAAATCACATGCAAATATATATATATATATAAATGAAAAACACAGCAAAATACCAATAAAGATTTAGCCAAACACCCTGGCCTTAAAAAATTATTTCTAGAATTTACAAAACGACCCCCTAAACTTTGTAAAATTATATTTCAACCTCTACATAATAAAATATCACAAAACATCACCAACAAGTCATCGAATCAGCAAGGAATCAACCAAGAAAACATGGCAAAAATATGTACAAAGGTTCGGCCAAACATATTTACCCATAAAGCATAATTTTCATATTTTGCAATTTAGTCTTTAAACTTTCTAAAATTGTAAAATGAACCCTAAAGTGTTAAAAATGCCTAAATCATGTTTATAAACACATGGATCAAAATTTTTAAGGCCCATAGAGCTCTCGGTCAAGCTGAGAAAGGCTTAAAAAATTCATGAATTTTGCAATTTAGTCGCTAAGTTTATAGATATTGCTAATAACTTAAAAACCTTAAAAATAAAGGAAAATAAACACAAAATCATCATTATCAAACCTTAAAATTTGCTAGAAAGAAATGAAAAAATAAAAACTAAAATCACCATGTTTAGCCTTTCAACATGGATGGAAATCCATGAGCCTTAACATGATTTTGAATCATAAATGATTTGGAAAATGAAGACAAACAAAAAAAAGAATGAAGCTTGTACCTTAATAGAGCTTAGAAAACTAAAAATTTCCAAGTATTTTCTATTTTTTTAGCCAACCAAAAAAAAATTTTCATGAAAACAAATTCTCTCCCTTTTATATGAGGGGGAGGTTCAGCCAAGAGGATCCTCCATCCTTTTGGCTGAAAATCCAAGAAAAGAAGAGAAAAAATTGAACTTATATATTTTATTAATATTTTTCTCATTATTAGCAAAAAAAGATGAGACTTACATTAATTGGGCAAATAATCAAGGGTCATTCAAAAAATATTGTCATGATTACATTGATAATATCACTAATGGGTAATTAGAAACCAACTAAATTAGTTAGGGGAAAAGTTGGAAATTAACTAGAATAGTTTCCATGGAGCTAGTAGAAATTAACTAATAACTAAAATAAAATTAAAATAATAATAATAAAATAGAAAATTTATAATTAATAATTATAAATAAAGTTTTAGAATGAAATAATGAAAAAAAACTGATTGGAGCTCCAAAACTTGTGAAATTATATGAAAAAAAACCTTACCAGGAAAAATTGTCATTTGTGAAAAAAAAATGCAAAACTCATAAAATAAATTAAATTTTTATAAACTAAATTAATAGGGATTAAACAATGATTTAAAGAATTTTAAAAATTATGAACTCCAAAAAATCCTACTAAAAAATTTATGGAGTAGAAAACACCGTATTTCAAAAATAGGAAAATTATGAAAGAAAATGCAAAACTCATAAAATAAAATGATTTTTTCAAAACTGATTTAATATAACTTAAACAATAATATTTGAAGAATTTTAAAAATTATAAACTCAGAAAATCCCATCGGAGAAATTTATGAAGTAAAAAAAAACTTCATATCTTATAATATAAAAAATTCTAAAACTCAAAAAATAAATTGAATTTTTCAAAAATGATTTAATATGAACTAAACAATAACATTTGAAAAATTTTTAAAAATATAAACCAAGAAAAATACTCCCAAAAAATTTACAGAGTAGATAACTTCGTATTTTGGAAACGAAAGAAATTATAGATGAAAATACAAAACTCATAAAATAAAATGAATTTTGAAAAACTAATTTAATATAAATTTAATGAAGATATTTAAGGAATTTTAAAAATTATAAACTTAGAAAAGTCCCTCCGATAAATTTACGGAGTAGAAAACTCTAAATCTTAGAAACAAGGGAAAATTATGAAAGAAAATACAAAACTCATAAAAAAAATAAATTTTTTGAAACTGGTTTAATATGAATTAAATAATAATATTTGAAGATTTTTAAAAATTAAAAACATAGAAAAGTTTTCCCGAAAAAAATTTATGGAGTAGAAAACCTTGTATTTTAGAAACGGGAAGAAAATGTAAAAGTTATAAAATAAAATGAATTTTAAAAAATTGATTTCATGGTAATTAAATCAGAATTTTTAAAGAATTTTGAGGTTTAAAACCCGAGAAGATTTCATCAAAAATTTTTATAGATAAAGAAAAGCTCGTATTTTAAAGCTAAAAAATTTTCAAAAATATGTTTAAATTTTATAAAAAAATAAATTTTATCCATCACCTTAATCAAAATATTAATTTATAAAAAAAAAGATTAAAATATGAAATCTGAAGCAATTTATACCGAAAAAAATTTATGAATATAATATTCGTGATACTGCAACAAATTCAAACTTAATTATAAAAGTTGACAACTTGGCACTTTTTGGTATAAAATTCCAACATGAATTTTTTCTTGATTATTTCTGATTTTTTAGGGTGCATATCGACATAAATAGCACACTGGTATCGATAAAAATATACAATGGTCAAGTTTCCAATTTTAACAAAAAATTCCAAAAAAATTACTAAAAATAAAAAATTTGACCACGATAACATCTACAAAAATAAATGTCAAAATTTTGAAAGTGTAAAGTTAAAAGCTAATTATTTTACCTTGAATTCATCTTTTTTATTTGAGATTTACTCTGTATAACCCCTGAAATGGTGCTAATTTTGTCACGTACGGCTGTGGTCATTTAAACACATTTAAATAGGTCTTGGAAATGTGCATTCCCCTTAAAGAAAATTTACCTCCAATGGAAAGGTGCCTAATTTTATATCTGAAATATTTTTGAATTGATAGGGAAGGGGGCGGGACAAAATTAAATGTCTACAGCTGCCTCTCTTTGACCATTGCTGAGAATCAGGAGTAGGGCAAAGACCAAATAGGCACAATTTTGTTCATGCCTTATAAAATTTTTTTTAAAGTTTCGTTTTTCTTGCTTGTTGTTGTTTTTTTTACACACATATATATCAACTAAAAAACCTATGAAACCAACCATTCTACTTAACTAGACGAAGTCGAAAATCATGCTTCATTGGTTTCTAATCAAATAAAGCTGACCAATAACAAATAAACCTTTCTTACTGTACATTTTTGGCATATAAGCATCTTGGTGATCACAAAGGATTTGGTTTTCATTTCTATGGACACTTCAAATATCACTATCGAAGACTTTGATAGGATGCCACTGTCGATTGACTAACATTTCGGCCAGCTAAGTCGGGCATAGATTTTGGAAGGTTTCAATAAGAACGAAAACTTATGAATGCTTCAAATATCACCATCGAAGACTAATGAGCCTTATAAGAATATAACTCAATGGAAATAGGTCTCTAATGATTCAAAACAAAAATAGAAGAAAATAAAAAAATCTAAAATCTGGAAGTTGGAAGGATAAAGGAATAAAGCTTGATTGATTGATAAGAATCCTTACCATAATCAATACAAGGGTTGGACGCCACTTTTAAGGATAGGAAACCTAAAAGATAAATCTCACAAACTCGCCACCAAGAAGACTTGGATAAGAGAAAAGAACTGAAAATAATCAGCTACTTTATTAATCAACTCTGAATGCCTAAAAAACAAGCATAACATCTCCTATTTATAGTAGAGCATATGGCCAAAGTCCTTTATAAGAAGCAGAAATGAAATCCTAAATAATTAATTAAGATATTGCTTGCCCATAAAGAAAGTAAAACCTTCCTAAAATAAAATAGTCAATGGAATTAATTTCCTTACAAGCTAAGGAATTAAAACGTTCCTAAAATAAAAACTGAAAGCCTTGGAAATTAAGTAATAATTAGCACACCAAAACTGTCCTAATTTGGATGATGCTGACTTTCTTGCTTCAAAAAGACTTTTACAATCTTCAACGATCTTTTTTACCGAGCTCATGATACATAAAGTTCATTCTTTTAACCCTTGATCGTATGGTTGGGCCTATATACTCTAACTCCTCCTCTTTTGGGCTTGCTAACTTGGGCAACCATGATGTGGCACATCATTTCCCCATTGTTGAGAAGGATTTGCTTTCAAATCCACATTATCTCCATACCCAAGTTATCTTCCAAGTAGGTTGTAAGATCTCAAACATTGAACGTAATACTCACATTGTATTCTTCTAGTAGGTCAAGCTTGTAAGCGTTATCATTTACCTTCTCAAGGACCCTAAAAGGACCATCAGCCTATGGCATTAGCCCATGGCATCAGCTTATACTTCCTTTGATTAGGGAACCTCTCCTTACGAAGATGAATCCACACAAGATCTCCTGGTTTAAATAGAATTTCCTTTCTCCTTTTGTTTGTCGATCTTTCATAAGCTTTGTTCTTTTTCTCGATCTGTTTTCTAACTTCCTTGTGCATATTTTTCACCATTTGAGCCTTTTTAGCTCCATCTATACAACTCCTCTCATTAATTGTTATTGGTGCTAAGGTGTAGTTGGGTTGAAACCATACACCACCTCAAAAGGAGAATGTTTAGTAGCGCTATGTACACTACGATTGTAAGCAAACTCTACATATGCCAAGCATTCATCCCAATTCTTTAGGTTCTTGTTCACCACAGTCCTAAGCAAAGTTGAAAGTGTTTTATTCACCACCTCGGTTTGCCCATCAGTTTGTGGATAACAAGTTATGCTAAATAATAACTTGGTTCCAAGCTTCTTCCATAAAGTCTTCCACATATAGCTTAGAAACTTAGCATGACGATTAGAAATAATGCTCTTAGGAATCCCATGTAGTTGAACTATTTCTTTGAAGAACAAATCAGCTACACGACTGGCATCATCAGTTTTGTAGCATGGAATGAAGTGTGACATCTTTGAAAAGTGATCTACTACAACCATTATTAAAATTTTCCCCATAATGTCTTAGTTAAACCTAAAACAAAATCCATGCTTACGTGTTCCCAGGGATATTCAGGTATAGGCAAAGGCATGTATAATCCTTGTGCCATCTCCTTTCTCTTTGCCTTTTTGCACATGACATATCTTACTACAATTTTATGAACATCTTGATTCATTGCCGGCCATTACAAGTGTGCTTTTTGTGCTTGAAATGTTTTTTTCTCAAAGTGTCTAGTAAGACCTCCATTATGAGCTTCACACCAAAAGCTCTTGAATTAAACAAAAAGGAATGCATAATCGACTGGACTTGAAGAGAAATCCTTCGTGCCAAAAATAGCCCTTTTTTGCTCCCTTCGCGCACTCTTCATAGATCATTGCAAAGTATGGGTCCTTTTTGTACAACTCTATCATTAAATCAAACCTTATTAATCTCGTATTAAGCATCGATATTAATGCATACCTTCACAAAAGTGTATCTGCTACAATGTTGACATTTCCTTTCTTGTACTTAATTACATAGGGAAATGTCTTCAAGAACTCTATGCACTTGGCATGTCTTCTATTTAGCTTGCTTTATCCCTTCAAATGTTTTAATGACTCATGATCCATATGAATCATGAACTCCTTAGGTAATAAGTAATGTTGCCAAGTTTCCAATGCTTGCATCAGTGAATAAAAACTCTTTATCATAAGTTGAGTAGTTAAGACGAGGACCACTCAACTTCTCACTGAAATAGGCAATGGGATGCCCATCTTGCTTAAGAATAGCTCCAATCCCAATTCCTAATGCATCACACTCCACTTCAAAGGTCTTAAAGAAATAAGGTAATGCTACTATGGAGTCGAACTTAACATCTCTTTAATCAAGTCAAAACTTCATTGTGCTGCTTTAGTCCACTTAAACTCTATTTCCTTCTTCATGCACTCAGTTAAAAGAGCTACAATGGTGCTAAAATTTTTCACAAAGCGTCTATAGAAGGACGCCAAACCATGAAAACTTCATACTTCAGCAACATTAGTGGGAATTGGCCACTCCTTGATAGCTTTAACCTTCTGTTCATCAACCTCCACTCTATTTTGGGAAATGACATAACCAAGAAAAACTAGATGATCCTTGCAAAAAGTGCACTTCCTGAGGTTGGCAAAGAGCTTCTCTTTTCGAAGCACTTCAAACACCTTTGTAAGATACTCTATATGTTTATCAAAGCTCCTGCTATAGACAAGTATGTCATCAAAATAAACAATAACAAAATGACCAATGAATTTTTGTAAAACATGATTCATTAGCCGCATGAATGTACAGGGAGCATTGGATAAGCCAAAGGGCATGATTATCCATTCATACAACCCAAACTTAGTCTTAAAGGCTGTTTTCCATTCATCACCTTCCTTTATTCCAATTTGATGGTATCCACTCTTAAGATCAATCTTTGAAAAGATAGAATAGCTGTACAACTTGTCCAACATGTCATTAAGCTGTGGAATGGGATAGCGATATTTGATTGTAATCTTGTTAATAGCTTGGCTATCTATGTACATGCACATTGATCCATCCTTCTTGGGCACCAAAAGAGCTGGTACTATACATGGACTCATGGACTCTTTAATAAAGCCCTTCTCCATAAACTCCATTACTTGCCATTGGAGTTTTTTAGCTTCTTACGGGTTGCATCGATACGTTGGTCTATTGGGCAATGTTGGACTAGGTATAAGATCAATCTGATGCTCTATTCCAAGGATTG
Source organism: Adansonia grandidieri (assembly GCA_038382065.1). Lineage (NCBI taxonomy): Eukaryota > Viridiplantae > Streptophyta > Magnoliopsida > Malvales > Malvaceae > Adansonia > Adansonia grandidieri. The sequence goes on along the minus strand of JBBYHK010495694.1, from coordinate 51,988 downwards.
GTGGTAACTCCTTTCGGAGTTCTTCTGGGAAAACATCCAAAAGTTCTTTCAATATTTTATCCAATTTTGTATGGACAACTCCACCTTCCCCAGAAATCTTCTTAGCTATCATTAAGTAAACAATCTCATTGGATATTAGAGCATGTTTTAACTCCCCCTTGTTGGCAAATAAGCTATCCTTCATTATTTTGCTGATTGCCAATTGGTTTTGCATTACCTGGGAAAGATTGAGAGGTGTCAATAGCACACGCTTACCATTCTTTGAAATAGAATAGGCATTTGCACACCCATGATGCACAGCATCTTGATGGCTAGCATTTGTTGGTACCATATCACACGTTACTTCATCCTTGTACCTTTCTATGGTAAATCACATCTTCACTTGTTCTGTAACCCTCAGGTCTCCCTTGTTGTTTAGCCATTGCAAATGATAAGGACGTGGATGCTTAGTAGTGGTGAGGTTTAATTTATTAACCAATGTAGTAGAGGCTACATTAGTGCAACTTCTTTCATTAATGATTAAACCACATACCTTGCCATTAATGTTGCAACGGGTGTGAAAGATATTCTCTCGCTGTCCCTCTTTTTTCTTTAATTGTATGGCCAGACTGTGACAAATAACAAGCAATTCTCTTTCTTTAGAAGGTGTAACTTGCTCTTCTTCTATGCAACTTGCTCTTCTTCTACTTCTACTTTCGAATCTAATTCGTCTTCATTTACAACTTCTTTAATTGATTCACGAATGATCATTACCTTCTTGTTAGGATATTGAAAAGCTATATGTCCAAGCCTGAGGCACTTAAAACACTTAATGTCACAGCTTTTATTGAAGGTTGGGAATTTTCAACTTTCTTTTTTCGTTTTTCAACAATGGCCATCTTAGTAGGATCTTTCTTTTTTTATGTTTTGTAACCATTTTAGAGATATAAGATAAATGAAGAAGACGATGTGTAAGGTTTACTTACCCTAGATGAGCGTCTCTTACTTTGCCTTTCAATCTTCACAGCCAATGTAATCACATCATCCAATGTGGCATATGGTTATAACTTCACCGAATCTGCAATCTTCTTATGCAACCCACTAATGAATCTTGCAATGGTTTGTTCTTGAGCATCTTGCAACTTACATTGCATCATTAACATCTCAAACTCTTTCACATAATCCTTAACATAATAAGCTCCTTGTTGCAAAGTTTGCAACTTGAGGAATAGCTTTTTCTTATAGTATTGAGGTACAAACCTATTTTCCATAAGCCTCTTCATAAGCCTCCATGTCGAGACTGGATTTTTTCCTTTGCGCCTTCTTTGTGCCTTCAGATTCTCCCACCACAGATTAGCATAATTAGTAAACTCTAAAGCCGTGAGCTTTACCTTTTTAGCCTCGGTGTATTCTGGACACTCAAAAACTTTTTTAACACATTCTACCCACTCTAAGTACTTTTTTAGGGAGCTTGTTCCATGAAAAGGTGGAATCTTTATCTTAATATTATCAGAGATTCTTGGCTGCCAGTGTTGCCTTGGTGCTTCTTCAGGTTCATCTTCTATGCCCGAATCATCATAGTTGTCACCTTTATCATGATCAACCTTTCATCGTTGTAGCTGATTGTTTTATGGCTAATTCATGGCCAATCTTTCCACCATATGCACAAGCTAATCCATACAAATACAAAGCTCTTCGTTATTACATTTAAGTGCTATAAGACGAGCTTGTTCAAAACCTATTCCTTGCTGTAATCTTGGATTTGGTGGTATATGGGTCTTGCTACCTTCTGACATGGTGTTTATCACTCTAAAACCTCAAAAGCTTGGCTCTGATACCAATAATGATGAGCCTTATAAGAATATAACTCAATGGAAATAGCTCTCTAATGATTTAAAACAAAAATGAAAAAAATAAAAAAAATTTTGAATTTTGGAAGTTGGAAGGATGGAAGGAATAAACCTTAATTGATTGATAAGAATCCTCACCACAATCAATGCAAGGGTTGGATGCCACTTTTAAGGATGAGCAACCTAAAAGATAAGTCTCACAAACTCACCACCAAGAAGACTTGGATAAGAAAAAAAACTAAAAATAATCAGTTACTTTATTAATCAATTCTAAATACCTCAAAAACAAGCATAAGGTCTCCTATTTATAGTAGAGAATATGGCTAAAGGCCTTTACAAGAAAAGGAAACTAAATCCTAAATAATTAATTAAGATATTGCTTGCCCACAAAGCAAGTAAAACCTTCCTAAAATAAACTAGTTAATGGAATTAATTTCTTTGTAAGCAAAGGAATTAAAACCTTCCTAAAATAAAAACTAAAAGCCTTGGAGATTAAGTAATAATTAGCACACCAAAACTTTCCTAATTTGGATAATGTTGACTTTCTTGCTTGAAAAAGACTTCTAGAATCTTCAAAGATCTTCCTTACTGAGCACATGATACACCAAGTTCATTCTTTTAACCCTTGATCGTGTGATTGGGCCTATATACTCGAACTCCTCCTCCTTTGGGCTTGCTAACTTGGGCCAACCATGATGTGGCACATCAAAGACTTTGAAAAGATGACATTGTTAACTAACTACCATTTCGGCTAGCTACATCGGGCATAGATTTGGAAGGTTTCATTAAGAATGAAAACTTCTAAATACTTTGAATATCACCATCGAAGACTTTGAAAGGACACTACTATTGACTAACTACCATTCTAACCGGCTATGTCAGGCATAGACTTTGGAAGGTTTCATTAAGAAGGAAAACTTCTAAATGCCTTGAATATCACCATCGAAGACTTTGAAAGGATGCCACTATTGATTGACTACCATTTAGGCCAGCTATGTTGGGCATAGATTTTTGGAAGTCTGATTTTTGGGTTGCTGCGAATATTGCCATCGAAGCATCTTTCAAGCCTTTTTTACCTACCTTACAATAGGATCTCGCGAGATGGTGATAGATTTCTAAAGAGAATCATTTAATCTTTCCTAAAAGGTCATCAAATATCAAATATCAAGTTAGTGTTCATTGTTCAATGATATAATTTATGCAATTGGATAAATATTTACTCAAAGCATATTCACAAATTTCTATTGAAATAATGAAAAACATCATATTTCATCAAAATTTTAGGATTTATGGAATGGTATCACCTTTTCATTCTGACCTAGGGAAAAAGTTTACTTGATCAAAATCTATGAAAATTCAATTAGAATTTCAACCATGAATTTTCCAATATGAAGAATAATGGATATGCTATCACTATCATGTGAAAACTTTCTTGTGATCGATGATCACCATTAGGAACTTCTTTGAACGAGATGAAAAAATGAGTTTAGAGGCACAAATGGGGTGGCACTGCTAGAATTTGTCTTGAAGAAATTGACATGACAAAGTCAAGATTTATCAAGACCACATTCAGGTGGATGTTTGTTTCGTAGGAGTTTTTTGAAAGACAAACAATCAAGTTATAACATCCTTTTAATCCTTAAATACAGTAGCCCGATAGGTGTTAAACTAATGTTAGTAAACACTAAGTCTTGAAGGGTTTATTGAAAAAGCTTTTGGTAAGCATCAATTTCCAAGTTTGGGTATAAAGATTTTGAAGGGTTATTTTAAAAAGAATCAATATTTAGGCATTTAACTCAACCTTTTGTTGATATCATGAAATTTTCAAAGGTTGAGGGTGATTTCTGAATTAGCATGAAGGGTTCTCATTGGTGGCTATCTTTGTTGATTTAGGGTAATCCAAGGCCTTTAATTTTGCCCCATCATATTATCAAGGACTTAAAAATTATTCAAAAAGATAAATTTATGAAGAGCTTCCTAGGAATGTCCGAACAAATCAGATAGCTATGTTTGATCAAAATGGACTTTGTTAGGTACATAACATAGGCCATGGTTTAGAGTTTAGAAAAGAAAGAATAAATAGGCCTAAATCAAGTGTTTAAGGGTAATTGAATCAAGGATCACTTTTCTTTAGCAAAACTTGACCCAGCATGTCTTCTAAGGCAAAACACATATACATTTCTTCATTTACTTTTACTTGCTTCATTCTTCATTTTGAAGGAACTTTAAATTTGAACTTTCTTGATTTACTTTGAAAGACATGAAATTTGAACTTTCTTGATTTCTTTACTTTGAATATTTGAACTTGAAACTTGAACTTTCTTCAATCTTTAAAATTTTCCCTTATGACGTCTGACTTGGTTTTCTTGCAACTCTAAACTAGAATTTGCCCCTTGTAATTTCGAAGCTATGCCTCATTTGCCTCAGAGTGTGGAGGGTGATTCTTGATTAGGGTTCAAAGAAAGAAAATATATTATCAGGCTCAAAGGCGATTGCAAAAGGATTAATTTTCTATATTTAAGAAGGGATAAAGAAAGAAGGCCATTTTTCATTTCAAACATAACTATTTGAACTATTAGGCATTTCGTTAGGAAAAAAGATAATTTCTTTTTGAAATAATTTTGAATACTTCAATAGGATGATGTTGCATTTAATAAAGGCTTAAGCTATACCCCTTAAAACTATTGGCTTCATAGCCACCAACGGCTGATTGAGCCTTCTAAAAAAGAAAAAAATGGATTAGCATGGAAAAGTTCTCAGATATCATATCTTATGTATCAAAAATTGGTTTGAAAAAGTTTTGTTCGAAAAGAAAAAGTTTTTTCAACTCACTTTCACCTTATTTTTCCTAAATCGAGGATTTGGAAGAGTGTCAAGGAAGTCATGGAAAAATGTTATCCAAATGAGGGAGATATCAAAATTACTACCATTATTTTAACAAATGTCAAACTATCGTTATCTGAATCTTTTAGGAGCATAACCCATTTGTAAGTCCTTCAAAGAATCCAAACAAAAAGTCATTTAGATATGAAGGATCTCTAGGGGTGAAAGATCTACAGTTGAATGTTTGAGATGATCATATATGTGGAGGTGAAGGACCTTTTTAAGAGAGTTCAAGCTAATGGTGATCACCTACCATAGAAAAAATTTTTCAAAAATGTTCTCATTATCCGATACATTGGAAATCATTATTAAAAAAATTCATGGTCCATTACAAAATGCACACTATTTATGAACCAAAATTATCTAATAATTTACAAATTCCAAAAAAAAAAAAATGTATAAAATTTTAAAGTCAAGAGAGAAGATGCCCTTGATTAGCATACTACCATATGGCCTATGACCCTTAAATGAATCATTTTTTATAGACATCCATTAGCTCTTAGAATTTTACTGAATCGATATCCAAAAGGAGCTGAACTATATATCAACCAGTGGAAGATCAAGAGGTGTATCGAACTGTAAATTTTCAAAATAAAAAATTCTACAAGATGTGTAGTTATTTCTTGTCATCTCAATCATCTTATGAGGACAACCACTATATGACTCTTTACTAAATTCATTAGTAAAGAAGATAAATCCAAAAGCTCATTACACAGCAAAGAATCATGCAAGTAATTCAAGTTGGAATTTTTAGCAGCCTGTGATCTCATACCAACCATGCTGATATTCCCAATTATCCTTACATCGAACATCATGCATTGATTGATGAAATCTTTAGGCAAAAGGTATTGCACCCTAATTCTCAGATTATACCACCCTGGATAGGGAGATTTCTAGGATTTGTTGGAATGGTAAAAATTAAGTGATTCTTTTAGGGTCACTAAACAATAAAAGGTTAAGGTTGAGGACAGTGTCTAAATGGATTTCCTTGTTTTCTTGGATTTGTATGGTTTTGTTTCCAATCAGCTATGACTTGTTGGTGTTTAATAATAGGGTGACTCTCTTATCTCACATATGCTACTTATTGCCCTTTTGGCTAGCATGAATATGTATTATAGGACTGACTTCTCAAAGATTGAGTACTGTGAAGTAATTGCCTTTCAGTTTGTATTCCCCTTGATCCTTGGTAGAAGTGTTGGTATGATAAAGATTGAGTATTTTAAGGTAATTACCTTTAAACTTATACTCCCCGAATCCCCGATAGAAATGTTGGTATAATAAAGATTGAGTATTTTGAGACAATTGCATTTCAACTTGTACTTTCTTGGATCCCCGGCAAAAATGTTGGCATAAATATTGAGTATTTTAAGATAATTGCATTTCAACTTGTACTTCCCAGATCCTTGGCAAAAATATTGGTATGGGATTATTTGTAATAATAATTTTTTGAGTCACAGTTTTACTTTTGCACGAACTTTTCCTTTTTGCTAAAATTGAAGACCATTTTTTTTGTGCAACTATTTTTGCATCTGCCCTTTGTGAAGGGGCACCAATGTTAATGTGGAAGGCTAGTGTCCACGAACTGTATATCTTAAATATTAACGATTGTCTTTAAGCGTGTACTTCCCAGGATCCCTAGCAAAAGCATAAATAATACTTACTGGGTGCAAACGGACTTGTTTGTTTTAAGTAACTTCATTGAACTTGCAGTACTTCATCCTTAAAAAATGAAAAAAGAACTTAACCAATATGCGTGAATACATATATCTTGTCAACATTTGTCTTTATTTTCTCCATGTTTGTATGTCAATAAATGGAAAAATTAATGTATGAATTAATGAACAAATGAACAAATGAATGAATATATGAAGGATAAATGAATAAAACAATATCTCATCAGACGAATTGAATGTTAAGCAATGAGCTAAATATCGCCACAAAGATTATTATAGAGGCTAAAATCTATGAGATTCGAGTCATGATTTTATGCTATTGTTTCATCAACCAAAGCCACTAATTTATTTGTTCATAGTTGGTGTACATTTACAAGATTCAAAAGAACAAACAAAAGGACCACTCTTGTAAACACTTCATTTTTCTAACAATGTTGGTGCTTTTAGGAAGTCTTTGCAAGCACTAGTCATTCTTTTTGAACCTTATATTTACAAAGCCCTATATTTACAAAGACTATATTTACAAGTCCTAGAGGCCAAAAGGTTGTCTCCATAATCATTTTATTGCCCCAAATGTTCTAATGCCTCAATAACAAGGTAGGAGTTCAGCATCAACATTCATCCCTGGTTCAAACCTGATTATGCTGGCATCAAGTAGCTTTTAAACTTTCTTTTTGGAGGTAAAACATGCTTCTATTGAATGTCCTTATATTCTTGCATGGTATTCGCAATGGTCACTAATGTTATACCATTTGGGATAAGGAGGTTGATATGGAAAGATGTATTCGGGAACAACAAGCGGATGTTAAAGTAATATAGAGTACATTTCCTTATAGGTTAGTGGGATTAAATCAAATTTATGATTCTTTCATGATCTTTTCTTAGTATGGTCATCAGAAGGTGATTGCCTAGAACTGCGAAGACTTGCAGGGTTGAGAGGCAAACTAATTCGTACAGGTGTAGAATTAGGTGGGTTTATTTCAATCATTTGCATGGCTAAGGATTGGGATTTTGATCTGATGGTTCACTGAGTCCAATCTTTGAGTCTTTGGGTGCCAAGGGTTGGGTTAAAGGCAATGGTAATCTTTGGGGATCACTCAAAAGATCTTTGACAATTTTTGTTAATCTAAATAATTGCTCTTTTATCTCTTGAATCTATTGTAATATTCCTTTGACTACCTCTTCCAAAGCACTTACTCAAGCTTCCAATCAATCTCCTAAATTTTAACCTTCCAAATTTATCAAGTATGAGGGTGTTCCTAGGCAAGGCTCTTTTTTTTGGACCCTCGATCATTTTTATCAATTTTTCAATTTGTATTTCTGTTCCCCGAACTTCATGACCAAATTCCTTTTGAATGGACTCTAACACACTGATTCTTGCCCAATATTACCATCCATGTCATGATGCTTAGGAATACAATAAATGGAATTGTTTTAGTATATTGGAAAAATTATGAATGCATGAGCATATAAAGGTATGAACTTTGTAGATGTAAAAAAAATGGCACAGAAATGAATTTACAAGTTTCCATGGGATATGAATGTCAAGCCAAAAAAACTAAGAAAATCCTTCATAATACAGCAAATGAATGTGAAAAGTAAATAAAATGTATCATAGCAACACAAAAACACTTATTAATATAAAAAATCAAATTATTAGATTAAAAGGTTAGAGGTGTTCCCTCTTGTGTACCTAATTTGGTACCCTTTAAAATTAGGTATGGCTCTAACTAGGTGAAGTGTACTATAGTTCATTACCTGAGGATTGAGTTAATCATCTAAAAAGGTTCTTGAATTGCTCCTCGAGCTTGGAAAGAACTGATGAGGTACCCTAATCTTTACCCATCGTGGGTTTATGTTGAAAAAGGGTTCAATTTAAGTGGGAGTATCTTCCATGTCCATAACGAGGCAACACCTCAAGTAGGCATAGGAATTTACACCCTGTAGGCTTTTCACTGGCCCAGATAGAGGCCAACACCTCAGAAGGCAGAGCCACTTCACCCCCTCCTAAAATATTAGGTACCTATGCCCCCTCTATATACGTGGAAGAGAATCTAATGCATACCCATGTACATAGTGTGTGTAGGGGAACGACTTACCTTTCATGACTCAACAATTTCAAAAATAATAAAAACCCCTATCCTAAGTTTCCCTAGAAATAAATGTTGCAAAGGGAACAAGATTGTTAGTGAAAAATATGAACAATATATACCAAAACTTCCATATAAATCATTTTTTTTTTTGAAAATATCAGGAATTATAGTCAAACACCGATTGAAACCAAATTAATCAAAAGTTTGTTAACATGTAATTTATTTTAGGTTGACTTTCTAACTCGTCCCCAATGGAGTCGCCAAGCTGTAGCAACATGGCCTAGATATGAATCCCGACTAGCCTAACTTAAAAATGGCGAATGTTTCTATGTATATCTGTATATCATTATTTTCATTTATTTGGGGCCATATCATTATTACTTTTCTTATCATTCTTTTTCTGTGCCTAAGAACTTAGTTGTCGAGATGAATCGCTCACTTAACTCTAAATAATCATTAAAAACAACCATATATTTTGGAGTCACCACCAATCTTATTTTGGCTAGGTGAGATTGAACACTTGCCAGCATTCACATTTCAAGGGTTATGAAACCTATAAAACAAACTCCGAGGTCTGTGCTCATACTAGAGATCGTTTAAAAGGGTCGGGGAGTCGATTATGATCAAAAGTAAGGATCGACCTTCTCGTGATGCCCGATAATTGGTACCTTATTAATCCCATGTTAGCTTAAATTGTGATATTTATTTGGTTTCAATATTTGATATTTAATTATAATTCCCATAATATTTTATTAAAAAAATTTATTATTCCAAGAAAGTCAAGTTTTAATGTTTTTGGAAACCTAAATTTCTTCCATACCCTTTTGGAGAAGCAAGAGAACATGAAGATTTTTATCATTCTCTGTCGTATCTCGTTAGAGAACCTATGAAATATGAAAGGTTTTATTTTTACAAAAATTAAAAAATCCCAACTTCTATTTTGAAAAGGGTGTCCCATTATTAAAATAATCCGTACAATCCTTCGCATATTTTTTGTAAAAATTTAATGCACTATTTTAACATCGGAGACCTTGCCTTAATTTACAAAAATTCCAATTTTATTATAAGTATTAATAAACTAAAAATCTCCCTAAGACTTGGTTTAGACAAAAAATGTACTAAACTGAACTCCAAGGATTGAATATGGTCGATATGACTAACATGTCCCCTAAAGTACACCTTTGACATAGAAGAATTCTAGTAACCCTAAAAGATTCGATTATAAAAATAGTTTTATTATTAAAAAATACAGACTCTATGACCTAAAGATGACCTAAAATGATGAACATATTCTTAATGTGTGATTTCGATGTGAAAGTCTCCTAGTACTCATATAGGTTTTGGTTCTAATACAAAATTAGAAAATACCCTTGGGGTATGTCTTTCACATGAAAGTATGCTGATAACCACTAAAGAAAAAGGTTGAACCGAAACTAAATATGCACTTTTGGCCTAAAAGCATCCTAGTGCTTATCTAGGACTAGATCGAAGAAAAATTACGAAAATTCCCTTAAGGTATACCTTTAACATGAAAGTACCCCAGTAACCCTAATAGACCCTAAAATCATCTAGAAAGGCTAAACTAATCCTAAAAATTCACCTCTAGCATAAAAACATCCTAGTGAAAAAATTACCAAAATGCCTTTAGGTTATACCTTCAACGTGTAAGTATCTTGATAACCCTAACAGGTGCTAAAATAATGAAAACTGGTTGAACCTATCCTAAATATGCACCTTTTGGCATAAAAGCATTTCAGTTACTATCTAGGATTTGGTTTTAGGAATATTACCAAAATGCCTATAGGGTACATCTTCGACGTGAAAGTATCCTCATACCCTAATGGACGCTAAAATGATCTAGGAAGGCTAAACTAATCCTAAAAATGCACCTTCGGCATAGAAGCATCCTAGTAAAAAAATTACCAAAATGCCCCTATGGTATACATTCGACATGAAAGTATCCCGATAACCCTGACGGTTACTAAAATAATGAAAACTGGATGAACATATCCTAAATATGCACCTTTGGCATAAAACCATCCCGATTACTAGATAGGATTCAATTTTAAAAACATTACTAAAAGGCGTTTAGGGTACACTTTCAACGTGAAAGTATCCTATTACCTTAATGGACATTAAAATGTTGAAAAGTACATGAATTTAGTCTAAATGGAAAAGCTAAAATTTTAAATTTGACTTAAAATGCAAAATTTGCAATCAAGCCCTTAAATTGTTAAAAATTACATTTTGCATCCTTTAGAAGATCGAACAAATATGAAAAGTTTTGAAATTTTCTATATCCCTATGAAAGGGCATAGAAATAATAGAAATCTTTAAAATTGGTGAAATATCCATTTTGCCCCCTGAATATTAAAATTTGCTACTTAGTCCCTAAGCATTATAAAACTTGCATTTTAATGCCTACATAATAAAATACCCTAAAAAAGTCATAAAAATCACAAGCAAATATATACAAAAAATGTAACAAAATACCAACAAAGATTCGACCAAATGCCTTGGCCTTAAACAAATATATATATTTCTAGAATTTACAAAATGACCTTTGAACTTTGTAAAATTATATTTCAACCCCTACATAATAAAATATCACAAAACATCACCAACAAGTCATTGAATCAGCAAAGAATCAATAAAGAAAACATGGAAAAAATATGTATAAAAGTTCGGCCAAACATATTTAGCCATAAAGCATTAATTTTTCTTATTTTGCAATTTAGTCCTTAAACCTTTTACAAAATAACCCCTAAAGTGTTAAAAATGCCTAGATCATGTTTACAAACACATGAATCGAAATTTTTAAGGCCCATAAAGCTCTCAGTCAAGCCAGAAATGGGCTAAAAAAATTTATGAATTTTGCAATTTAGTCTCTAAGTTTACAAATATCACTAAATAACCTAAAAACCTTAGAATCAAAAGAAAATAAATAGAAAATCATCATTATCAAACCCAAACACATTTGGATAAGAAGAAAAAGCATGGGATATATGCATGATTTGATAAAAGAAATCATGAAAATAACATATATAACCATTATTAAGCTTAAATAAACATAAAATTATAAAATAAATGCAAAACAAAATCAATCAAAATTCTAATTATCAAAACAACACCAAAGAAATAACTCAAATTTAAATATAATCACAACAAAATCATATTCACAACAATAAAAAACCATTTCATAAAAAAATTTGCTAAAAAAATTCATGAAAAAAATGAAAAAATAAAAACTAAGATCACCATGTTTAGTCTTTCAACATGGATGGAAATCTATGAGCCTTAACATGGTTTTGAATCATAAATGAGATGGAAAATGAAGAAAAATGAAGAAAAGCAAAAAAATAATGAAGCTTATACCTTAGCAAAGATTAGAAAACTAAAAATTTCCAAGTTTTTTTATTCAACCAAAAAAAAATTTCATGGAAACAAATCCTCCCCCTTTTATAGAGTGGGAGGTTCAGCCAAGAGGATCCTCTATCTTCTTGGCCAAAAATAGAAGAAAAGAAAAGAAAAGAAAAAATAATTTATTTATTTTATTAATATTTTTGTCATTATTAGCATACAAAGATGAGACTTGCATTAATTTGACAAATAATCAAGGGTCATTAAAAAAAATATTTTCATGATTACATTGATAATATCTCTAATAGGTAATTAGAAACCAACCAAATTAGTTAGGGAAAAAGTTGAAAATTAACTAGAATAGTTTCCATGGAACTAGTAGAAATTAACTAATAACTAAAATAAAATTGAAATAATAATAAAATAGGAAATTTATAATTGATAATTATAAATAAAGTTTTAAAGCTAAATAATGAAAAAAACTAATTGGAGCTTCAAAACTCATGAAATTATATGAAAAAAACCTTTCTAGGAAAAATTGTCATTTATGAAAAAAAATGCAAAACTCATAAAATAAATTAAATTTTTACAAACTGAATAAATAGGGATTAAACAATGATATTTAAAGAATTTTAAAATTATGAACTTTGAAAAATCCCACTAAAAAAATTTATAGAGTAGAAAACTTCAAATTTCAAAATGGGAAAATTGTGAAAGAAAATGCAAAACTCATAAAATAAAATAAATTTTCTGAAACTGATTTAGTATGACTTCAATAATAATATTTGAAAATTTTTAAAAATTAGAAACTCAAAAAAGTTTTCTCGAAAAAGATTTATGGAGTAGAAAATCCCATATTTTAGAAACAAGAAGAAAATGTAAAAGTTATAAAATAAAATAAATTACCTTTAATGAGATGACATGATACCTTGCAAAGACAAAACTGATCGGCCAAGCGACGATGTTTATTTCTCACCATCTTTAAGCCATTGTTTGGATAGCATGGTGATTTTTTTTGGTCAGATATGACTTTTTTAAGATGACATGGGGCATCGTAGGTGGCGATATTTGCTTGTCATCACCCACTTACTAAAGAGGGTTAGCCATAGGACATAACGGCATACCCTAAGAAATCATCATGAAATGTAACAAATGCTAGCAAAAATGTTCATCCATCATTGCCTACATAATCATAATGTATAGGAGTAAAGGTAAAAAGTGTTTCCTTGAGTGACTCAATTATTTAGGTTTTTCTAGTAGCAATCTGATATGACTTGACATGATTTGGCTCATAAGGTTCAGTATATAGGTTTGAGTTGACATTTAAGTTAGTATGCAAATTGTTCCTCCATCTGGTAAGGACAGCTTAGGCACCTCGATCCTAAGCCCATTGATGTTTGGCAGAACGAGTTTAATAAGGTGGATGTATTTCCCTATACAAATGCAAAGGTGTACCCATGAGAGATTAGGTAATTTACACCTCAGAAGATCTTGCCATGCTTATGCAAAGGGTTAACCATGAAGACAGATAGCTCACTTCCTCCTAATAATTGGGATATTAACCTCACCATGAAGTTTGGATGAAATCTAGTGCAAATGCATATGGATGGTGTGTGTAAGGGAAATAATCAAATCTTTTGTTTCACCCTATATTACTCTACTCATTGATGATCATAGCACAAAAACCACCAAAGAAATAAAAGGTTAGAAGATAAAGATAAAGTGGATTATATCTAAATAATGTCAAAAGCCAAAATACGAATTGAATCCCTAGTGATACATAGCTAGTTATAGGCCTAACTCTCTAATTGAATCCCTAATGGAGTCGCTAAGTTGTTGCCACTTGCCCTTTTATCTTTGGATGATCTGAAGCGAGCACATGCAACTTAGAAAATATATATTTGTGGAGTGATTGAGCTTTTGGGTTATCCCTTGATCAAGATTTGAATTAGGTATAGTGATATGAAAAGTAAAGAAACCATCGAACAAATCACTCATCCATTTAGTTTCAGAGGCTACAGTAAAGTGGAAACAAATTCCGAGTCATCACCAATCATTTGGGTTAGGCATGATTGGATGCCTATTAAAAACATTATTTTGAGTTACGAAACTTAAAACATCGATTTCAAGTATCTACGAGATCCAAAGATTTATCGGTTGGGTTCAAGAGTTGGTTACATGTAGCGAAGCTTATCACCACCACAACATTTGAAATCGATACCCGTTAACTATATCTCACTTTGGTTTTGACTTAATCAGTGTCATTTTATCATTATTTAAATATAATCCCCTTTAATGCATGAAATTTTCAAATTGTAGATTCGAGTTTTTAAAGGAACTTCATGTCACCTATGTGTCAGGAGATGTGGAGAACATAAGGAATGTTTTTTTATGAAAATAGTTTTTGGATTAAATTTTGAAAATTTGGATATTCTATGTCAGGCACTAGAGAGTTACTGGTCTGAAAATTGCCTTATAATTTTTTAAAACAATTTTAAAATATAAATGCACAATGGTCACAACAAAAAAGAAACGTGTTAATAATGCAAAATGAATATAATTATATCATATAAGAAACAATCACACAATGACAATAAAGAGAATAAGGGATAATCGAGATGTATCTTGTAATTATCCTTAATTATTGATGAATAACTAGGGTGACAACTTTAGGACATGCTTAGATTTAATGGTAACTCAAGGGATAAAAAAGAGGTTTTGATTAAAATGACCTAAGATATTTGGGAGAGAGAATCCAAATTTTTGAAGAAAAATGGGGTTGGAGTCTCCACTTAAAAGGAAGGGTTGGAGTATCCCCAATGGTGATGGTTTTGGACGTGTTCAAAAGAAAGTTTTGATCGAAAGCCTTTTTAAAAAGTTTCAAAAGACAGAAAATTCAGACTTTAGGTGAAGAACGAGGTTAGAGTATCCTATCAAAAAGTAGGGTTAGAGTATCCCCAAAAATGAAAATTTTGGATTCTTTAAATGAAGGTTTTGCTTAGTAGTCCCAAGAATATCCAAAAAAGAGAAAATTTAAGTTTTGAATAAGAAGTGGGGTTAGAGTATCCCTTCAAAAAGTAGGGCTAAAGTATCTCTAAAATTGAAAATTTTAATATTTTATGGAGAAAATAAATATTTTGGATAAAAGGTATTTTGAAAATAGATCCCGAGAGTTTGAATAAAATTATTATTGTTTTAGCCTTAATCCAAGCCTCGACAACTTGCGTTATATTACGTGACCCCACGGGGAATCAATTAGGTCCACTTCAAGAATTTTGATCATCTTGATAAAGATGGTTTAGGAAGTTAGGTTGATTTTAATCACAAAAGTAGTGGACAACATTGCACTGTCTCTTTTCTAAATTTATTCTAGGTAAATTCGAAGGTGCTAGGAATCGAGCAAAGTACCATTGGAAAAGTGATCCAATAAAGCTTAATATAAAAATATTCCAAAAATCCTAGCAATTCACTTTCTAGGTGGAATTAATTTTTTATTTGGGCTTTTTTTGACACTAGCAGCTTGTACAATGGAAAGGGCATAGTAGATTTTCGAAAATTAGTTCAGACTCATTTGGTATCATTAAATCACAAATGATACCTTCTCAGAGAGGGAATTTCATAAACTTACTAGGAAAAATATTTAAAAAATTCAAGAAAATCATCTGGTGGGATGAAGTGGCCCAAACATAAAGCAATTCATTGGTTCCAAGGGTTTCGACAGCAAAGGTTTAAAAAATGATAACTCCCTCATTTAGCACAATCAAGGTGCAAACAAGATGCCTTAGAAAGGTAATTTAAGGATACTTCATGGAAAAATATTGGACAAAATGTGTTTGGTCTCAAAAACAAATCTTTTAATGGTGGACATAATGTTGATAGAGCAAAACATAAGAGTTCTTTTGGTATTTTTAGCTTTCTCAAGGCTAGACTCGAGCCAACAATGTCCGAACGCCCATGATAGAAAGGAATAGGTAACATGGGCATTATGAATTCATTCCAATAAAGTAGTTTAGGACGATGAAACAACCCGTTGACCATGCCACTAATAAGGGCATTAAACTCAAGATTAATGCTTAATATTTTAACAATAAAAGGGATTTTTTCTAAGAAAACAACATTTTATTCGACTGTGAATCCAGACCTAGAAAGTTTAATTTGTTCCTAAGATTGGAGGACCAACTTAATTAAAGTATTAAATCCATGCTAGTCTCTATCTATTAAAGGTAGCTTGATCTAACTTGGAGGTTTTTGAAAATTAGATTTTTAGTCGCAAACAAGAAGCATGCATTTTGACACAAAAGTTATGAATAAAATGCAATATATATAACAATGAACCTTGACAATGCTTTTAAATAAACAAAGGTGACATTTTGACAATGAAAGAGGTGGCAAAATGTAAGATGATGACAAGCAAGATGCATGAGAATGTTAGACTCATAAATGACATCTAGAATTAAGCTATGTATGATGGTATGGACATTTTTAACTAAAAAAATATGTTGGAATTTTCAAGAAGGCATTTTCATTTTATGAAACCTACCATATGCAAGAAAATGCATGAACATGCTCACGACATGCTAGGTTGAACATTCAAATATGAGATAAATATGTGAAGGTGAATGAAACATGGCAAGAAATGCAAGAACAGATACTACTGTGTTGGTGAAAATATAGCATGGCATATTTGACCATTTAAGCAACATCAAAGCATTAAGAGGATCATCAAGCCTAAGACTACTATAACTAAGGCGCCTAAGGCTACTATAACTAAGGCAACAATAATGTATGAAAATCTTAGAACAGTCATAGTAACATAAGTAGGCCACTAGGATGATAAGACTGCTGAAGAATCAGAGAATAAGCAGAGTACAGAAGAGAAAATATACCAAAAGTTTCAAGCTTCAGCCTTGTTCTTTGAGTAGCAACTTTAAAGTCACTTTCTTCCTTCTTTTTGATGCTAGACAGAAATAAAAAGATGAAAATAAGGGATTTTTTAGTTAGGATATGGATGAAGAGGAGTTTTAAGAGGAAATATAAGTTGAATAAAAGGTTTTAGAGGGCTTTTTAGTGGTGGTTTTGAGTAGCTACAGGAATAGAAAAGAGTTTTTTGTTTTTTTAGTGGCTGAGGATATTAAGAGCATATATGAATATGAGTGATGAGCCTTATAAGAATAAAACTCAATGGAAATAGGTCTCTAATGGTTCAAAACAAAAATAAAAGAAAATAAAATCTAAAATCTAAAAGTGGGAAGGATTGAAAGAATAAACCTTGATTGATTGATAAGAATCCTTACCATAATCAATACAAGGGTTGGACACCACTTTTAGGGATGAAAAGCCTAAAAGATGAGTCTTACAGACTAGCCATAAAGAAAACTTGGATAAAAAAATAGAACTAAAAATAATCAACTACTTTAGTGATCAACTCTAAATGTCTCGAAAACATGCATAAAGTTCCCTATTAATAATAAAGGATTTGGCCAAAGATCTTTACAAGAAAAGGAAACTAAATCCTAAATAATTAATTAAGGTATTGCTTGCTCACAAAGAAAATAAAATAGTAATGGAATCAATTTCCTTGCAAGCTAAGGGATTAAAACCTTCCTCAAAAAGACTAAAATCCTTGGAGATTAAGTAATAATTTCCATGCCAAAACTTTCTTAAATAGGATACTGCCGACTTTCCTACTTCAAAAGACTTCTAGATTCTTCAAAAATCTTCCTTATCGAGCACATGATTCACCAAGTTGACTTTTTTAGCCCTTGATCATGTGATTGGACCTGTATACTGCAACTCCTTATCTTTTGGGCTTGTTACCTTGGGCCAACCAGGATATGGCACATCATCTCCGATTATGACGAATAACAAGCAATTTTCTTTTCTCATGAGGTGTGATTCTTCTAATTCTACTTATGGATTTGATTCATCTACACTAGCAACTTCTTCAACTGATTCATGAATGATCATGACCTTTTTTATTACATTGAGAAGCTCTGTGTCCAAGCCCCAGGCACTTAAAACACTTGATATCATGGCTTCTTGTTGAGTGCTAGGAATTTTTGCTTTTTTTTCCTTTTTTAACCACGATCACCTTAGCAAGATCTTTCTTTTTTTCATGTTTTCTGATTGTTTTAGAGATATAAGATGAAAAAGAGGATAAGGTGTAAGGTTTACTTATCCTAGACATGCCTCTCTTGTGTTGGCTTTTAACCTTCATGGCCAATGTAATCACATCATCCAATGTGGCATATGGTTGTAACTCCACCAAATCTACAATGTCCTTGTGCAACCCATTAATGAATCTTACAATGGTTTGTTCTTGAGCCTCTTGTAAATTACATGACATTATTAACATCTCAAACTCTTTCACATAATCTTCAACACAGTAGGCTCCTTATTGCAAAGTTTGCTCTTGCTTAGAGTATTAAGGTACATATCTCTTTTCCATAAGCCTTTTCATAAGCCTCCATGTCTAGATTGGATTTTCTCCTTCACGCCTTCTTTACGCCTTCATATTCTCCCACCATATATTTGCATAATTAGTAAACTCTAGAGCTGTAAGTTTTACCTTTTTAGCCTCGGTGTACTCTTGACACTCAAAAACTTTCTCAATATGTTATACCCATTCCAAGTACTCTTTGGGAGAGCTTGTTCCATGAAAAGGTGGAATCTTTATCTTGATATTATCAGAGGTTCTTGGTTGCCAATATTACATTGGTGTTTCTTCAGATCATCTTTTATGCCCAGATCATTATACTCATCACCTTTATCATGATTAACCCTTCGTCATTATGGCTGATTCACAACCAATCTTTCTACCATACACATAAGTTGATCCAACATGTATGAAGCTTTTTGCTATTGCATTTAAGGGCTATAAGATAGCTTGTTCAAAACTCATTCCTTACTATAATCTTAGATTTGGTGGTGTATAGGTCTCAATACCTTCTGACATGGAGTTTATCACTTCAAAACCTCAAAAGCCTTAGCTCTGATACCAATAATGTGAGCCTTATAAGAATAAAACTCAATGAAAATAGGTCTCTAATGGTTCAAAACAAAAATAGAAGAAAATAAAATTTAAAATTTAAAAGTTGGAAGGATGGAAAGAATAAACTTTGATTGATTGATAAGAATCCTTGCCATAATTAATACAAGGGTTGGATGCCACTTTTAGGGATAAGAAACCTAAAAGATAAGTCTCACAAACTCGCCACCAAGAAGACTTGATAAGAAAAGAGAACTAAAAATAATCAACTACTTTATTGATGAACTTCAAATATCTCAAAAATGTGCATAATGTCCACTATTTATAGTAGAGGATTTGGCCAAAAGCCTTTACAAGAAAATGAAACTAAATCATAAATAATTAACTAAGGTATTGCTTGCTCTCAAAGGAATTAATTTCCTTGCAAGCTAAAGAATTAAAACCTCCCTAGAAAAATCAAAAGCCTTGGAGATTAAGTAATAATATGCACACTAAAACTTTCTTAATTTGGATGCTACTAACTTTCTTGCTCAAGAAAACTTCTAAAATCTTCAAGGATCTTCTTTATCAAGCACATGATACACTAAGTTAACTCTTTTAGCCTTTGATTGTGTGATTGGGCCTATATACTTGAACTCCTTCTTTTTTAGGCCTGCTACCTTGGGCTAACCAAGATTTAGCACATCAATGAGTGCCTTTTCTGCTGAAAATGTTTTGAGTCTATGTAAGTTCTCTATATGTCCTCTTCCTTCAGCTAAGCAAAAGTTATACATATAGCCATGCGACTATGAAGACAAAACATGCAAAAAATAAGGGCATTATGGCGGTCTGGTGCATGTACCTAATGCAGAAACAAAACATATTGCTCAGCTACATGCAAACTCATTTGTTTGCTCAACAAAAATAGCAGATCAAGGCTACTTTATGCAGTTGATCATGGAGAAAAATTAGCCTTACCCTTTAGTAATTTGCATAATGTCATCAAGTATCCCTTATCATTAGCCTCAAAATTTGTCTAAATCTAATCACAAGCCCAGAGCTGAAGCCCTATATGAATTTTGATGATTTTTGGTGCAAGAAACATGTTTGAATTAGATTTTCAAATCAATGGTGCTATGGTTAAAAAATAGCTTAAACTGGGCAAAAATGCCATCTTATATCGATACATAAGGTAATTTTTTCCCATGAGTATGAATACAATGAAGCATGTATCGATACCAAGAGCCAAAAAAAGTTTCTAATCTCAAGACTTAAGGTATGTATCGATACTTCATGGGCTTGTATCGATACTATTGCTTGAGTATCGATACTTTTGGCTAAAAATCACAACTTTAGCTACTACCAAGGTCTGTATTGATACAAACATGATAGGTATTAATACCACTCATTAGGTTTCGACACCAAACCCTCTTATATTAATACTACCTGTGAAAATTTGAATTTTTAGCAGTGTAAGAGCTTGGTACCAATACGTATGCACCAATATGACTTGCATGTACATGTGGCTCTCTGAACTACCTTACTTTAGTCGAAAATAATTAGAAATTAACCCGTTTTTCCAAGGATGCTCAAAATATTTACCTTCAATGCCCTAGATAATGGCCTAGATAAAATGGGGTGTCTACATTTTCTACGATAGGCTTGTGGGGAATGCTACTAGGGATTTTTCCAATATTTTCATAGTTGGAGAAATGATTAAAATAGAATTAATAGTGGAAAGCTTCAGAGAGGTAAAACACATAGTGTCAAAGAGGATTAGGTGTCCAAAGCAAAAGAGGAAGAGGTTCAAGCCACAACGGGAAGCTTTAGTCATATCCTTAATGCCCTATGTATTTTACTCCTCCGAGGATAGGACCTCCCAAGGACCACATTAGTACCTGATGGCATCTTGGTATAATTACCTTGCACATGCTTTGGCTTGAGGATTTGCCTGAGTTCCTCCATTTAATATGCTAAGTCAAGGGTAATAGAAAAGTGTCAGAAGATCAATTTTAACTACTCCCTATCTCTTATTTAGAGTTAGTGCCTTTACTTGTTAAAAACCAACTCTTGGAGCCCATTCAACCACCATACCCGAGTTGGTAGGATGATAATGCATATTGTAATTATCATTGCCAAATTCAAGGTCATGCTATAGGGAATTACATATGCCTAAGCAATGTTGGTTGATTGGATTTGGATGCCATAATGAAAAGGAATGCTTAAAAGGTTAGGAATAGTTGGTTATGCATTTAAGGGAAAGCATAAAGATGTGATGGTTGAAATGTTTTGTGATAAAAACTTATGTCTCTAGATTGGTATCTTTTCTTTAGAACATGCATGATTTGAAATGTTTGATAGAAATAAATTAGGATAGGCTTAGTTTAGAGATTTAAGTTTCAAAAATGACAAAATATTTTCTAAAAAGGGAATTTTTAAGAAAGCATAATGATAGAAAGTCTTGAGAATATTGATGACTAGTATTAGGAATGAACCTATACCTCAACATTGATTTTCTAGACATTTTCAAGACCATTGTGATTGCTTAAAAGACCTAGAACTTTAGGGAATTGATTTTGAATTTCTCCAGTTATGGTTGCTCTTAAATAACAAATAAGATGAATGACTTGACCTAGGTTAACAAATTTTTTGAAATTCATGGATTCTTTTGGAAATTAAAGGAATCAAATATTCTGGTAAAGGCACTAAAACTATGGTTACTTGGGCTAAAATTTACCTTTGTTTTTAGCCTTTGAAACATAAACCTCTTGATCATTTTTTTTTGAAAATCGATTTACGTCATAGGGTATGATGGATCAATAACACAGTTTTCTGTTGTTAGGAAACCTTTTAAGCCTATTTCTTTTATAACATTTTGAATAGCCTAACATTAAGTTTGCACCTTTTTGAGCTATCATCTTTTTTAATTACCCAAAGTTAAAAAATTCCTATTAATTGAACATATGATGCCTTAGGTAGAGTTTGGTCTTGGTATCCCATAATCTCATTAGTGATTAATCAAAAAGTGACACACACATCGACTTGGAAAAGAAAAAGAGAATTAAGGCATGAATTTTGGGCATGAAAAAAATTAAAAAATTAAAAAAGGAAGAAAATGAAAAAAATAAAAATTGAATGTAACATCATGTGATTAAGATGCTTAGGATTGTTTGAAAATTAGTTTTTTGAAGAATGACTTTTTAGCTCGTGTAATTGCACTTGATGACAAATGGCCTTCTTCACTATCTTTTCTCAAATTTAGAAATTATTCCCCTTGCTTACCCCTTTTGAGCCTAATGAATTATTACATCCTATACACACTGATCAAGAAGCACCTTTCACAGAGGGGGCATGGAAAGAGAAAATCTCTTTGGAAAAGTGTGAAAATGGATATCCCATTCTATAATTCTAGAAAAGGCCCAATAAATTGGGGCAAAGCCAAAAGTAGACCACATTCTCAAAATCCAAGATTCCATACATGAAAAAAAAAACAAAGAAAAATAAAAAAAGGAAATGGAAAAAGTAAAAGCAAAAGAAAAAGCTTAAAAAGAGTAAAACAAAAAAAATGAAAATGAGAAAAGGGAAATAAATAAGGAAACAAAGAAAAGTGCAGTCTAAAAAAGGTAAAAGGTATGAAGCCTTCATAAGAAGAAATGATCTTAGATCTTTTCACCCTTAAACACTTAATTTAGGCCTATATATCTTTTTCTTTCTAAACCCCAAACCTTAATCTACATTACATACCTAGAAAAGTCCATTTTAATCAGGTATGGCTATTTGAGCTAATGATCCTATTCTTCAAGAAATTATCTTTTGGACAAATTTTGAATATTCTTAAGAACATTATAAGGCAAAAAAATGACAAAAGGTAGGCTTGGAAATTAGTGTATTAGTGTCATATTCATATATTTTGTTATATCATAAGCGCGTTTAAGTTTTTTATATCTGTATAATTTTGATAGTTTATAATTCGTACTATATATTTTTTGGGAATATATTCATGTCATGTTGTGTCATGTTTCTTGACCTTATGCGTGTCATATTCATGTAATTATGTTAAATATTGCCAGGTCTAAAAAAAAAAGAAAGAATTGAGCTCTAGGGTGAAATCCCAAAAATAGGCAGTTTAAAGCAAAATAGAAGAATTTTTGTTATCACTCATGGGATTATCGAGATATAGTCATGAAGAAAAAAACCTAGGGACATATAGAAATCCTTGAATATCCCAAGGCATCGGCTCTTATTTGGAAAGGCTAACTTGAAAAGTTAAATCTTTTTACCTTTCCAAATTGATTCCCTAACCTTAAGCTTGTCACAGCTAGTTTTAGTGCTAGCTGGGTTATTGATAGAGGAACACTTATAAGAATATTGACATTGTTTGATGCCTAATGAATCCATGTTTTGTAAAGACTGATCCATTCCAGAGCCTAGGATAGTAAGGCACATGTTTTGTCTTTACAAAACCCTTTTAGACTAATCGAAGTCTTGTTTTGCAAAACCTTTTGACCAAATTTGCAAAAAACTAATTTTCTATCCAGGGAATTTCCTAGTGATGGATTGTCAATCTCTTAGAGACTTGATTATTATATACTTTAGGGGCAATGTTTTTCAAAATCAGTTTTCCTTAAATGAGTATTTTAAGAAAATGTTTTTTTGAAATGAATGTTTGCTTTAAGGAAATGATGTCATGATTAAAGGCAAATGCTCTTCTCAATTGGGGGTAAAAGATTGATGGGAATCAAGTTCCCTAAATAAGGGGTACAAGAAAAGGAAAAATAGGGCATGGATTTTTTATAAAAATATAGAAACCATCATGTAAATGGTATATAATTAAAAAAAATGATCTCTTCTGGAGCTGATACATTTTTGGACAAGGAATAGATAAGGGAAGTTGATCCAAACCCAAGTATTCTTGTAAGTGTTGATATTTTAAAGCAAGAAAAAAATAGTGAGATGAATTATGATAGTTTAGATTATGGGATTAAGTGATATTTTTGGTGAATAATGATTGTTTGAAATTAATAAAGGGTATCAAATGTGTTCAAACCATAAAAGGAAAGTGATTAGAAGAAGATAAGATAACTAACTAGTTTGAAAAAGTATTAGCTTGAAGTGTTGGCATTGCATGACATTCATAACATACCATACAGAATATCATATGACAGGGTTTATGGCATTGCATCACATTTTAAAAGAGAAATAAGCTAGATTTTTTTAGCCTTTTAGGTGGCATTACTTTTTACAAGTGCATCATGTCATATGCATTGGGATTATTATTCATTGATTATATATTTTTTATAGTAATGTAGATGTATCTTTTAAGGTTGGCAAATGGTCACATCATGAACAAATAATTGCATTTACATCATCTTATGAAGCATTTGCACACTTTATACTTGATAACTGTCAAGAATTGGTGTTGCTTCTATAAGGTAGTCTGTAGGCTAGTTTTGTCTGAACCATTTCTTTAAAACCTTGATTTCATCCAAATTATTTTTAGGTTAATTTCGTCTGAACCATCTTTGAACCTTAGTTTTATCCAATTATTTTTATATTTTTAGTTTTGTCCAAGTTATTTCTTTGAACCTTAATTTTAGCTAATTATTTTTGGGTCAGTTTCATCAGAGTCATTTCTTAGATTTCTAGTTTCTTCCAGGTTATCTTTAAATTTTTGGTTTCATCCGGGCTATTTCTTAGAACCTTGGTTTCATCCAAGTTATTTTTAGGTTTTTGATTTCATCCAAGGTATTTATTTAAAACCTCTATTTTGTCCAGGTTATCTTTAGGTTTTTGGTTTTGCCCAGCCGTTTCTTGGAAACTTGGTTTCATATAGGTTATCTTTAGGTTGCTACTTTTGCCCAAACTGTTTCTTTTGAAGCTTGTTCTATCTAAGTTATTTTTATGTCAGTTTTGTTTGAACCATCTTTAAAACCTCGATTTTGTCCAGGTTGTCTTTACTTCTTTGGTTTCACCTAGGCTATGTCTTTAAAACCTCAATTTTATCTAGATTATTTTTAGGTTTCTCATTTTTCCTAATTTATTTCTTAGAACCTTGGTTTCATCCAGGTTGTTTTCAGTTTTATTTCATCTAAGCTATCTTATCTGAGCTATCGTTGAACCTTGATTTTGCCCAAGTTGTTTTCAAGCTAGTTTTGTCTAAGCCATCTTTGAACCTTAGTTCCATCAAGTAAGCTGGTTTCATTTAAGCCATTTTTTTAAGTCTTGATTTTGTTCAACTCATCTTTTAGTCTTGGTTTTACCCAAGGCTATTTGTTTGAGTCTTAGTTTCACCCAAGGTCATTTTTTGAGTTTTAGTTTCATCCAAGTTATTTTTACTGTTAGCTTTGTGTCAATTATGTTTTGCTTGTTTAGGATGTTGTGTCTCGAATATCTTATGATAGAAAGTGTTATCCATTCTAAGTTTTAGTGATTTAAGGTTTGAGATTACTTGAGTAAAGAAATCTCATGATTGAATGCTTTTAAAAGAAAACAAGTAGGAGAATTAACAGAGAAAATGGCGATAACAACTATAGTGTTTGTGAATGATAATGAACCCTAGAGAATTTTACCCTATGGAAAGAAATAGGCATCTAATGCTTTTAAGTAGGATGAGAATGCAAGAAAAATATGGTAATGAAAGCCATTGAATTTGAAGGGGATAAGTAAAAGCACAATTGTCATGACAAATGCTTCACTAGAAAGAGTGGATCATGAATGACACTGAGATAAACCCTGTATTGTGATTGCAATTAATAGGAAAGTAAGAATCATGCATATGCATTCATGTTGTATTACAAGAATTATTCAAAAAGAAGATACCCCTAGTGGTATCCATGGAAATAAGATTGTTCGCAAGTGGATGATACCTTAAGTAATATCATTCCTTACCTAGTTAGTTAAATCTAATATAGTTGGTAGTCGGTGAGAGAATAAAAGAAAAGTCCAGTCTAGTTGGTTAAGCAGAAATCTAGCAAAATTAACACCTTGTAGGGAGGTTATGTTCTATTGAAAGGAAATTTTTTTTTCTTTGTCCACTTCATTCGATTACATAAAAGGTTGGTGGAGCTAGGTTTGAGTCAACTTCATTTAAATATATAGAAGTTGAATGAAGTTTTTCTTCTATCAACTTCACTTGGTTAGGCAAAAGACCAATGAAATTAGTTTTCGTACTCTTCATTTGACTAGGCAAAAGGTTGATGAAGTTAGTTTTATTTTTGTTGTCTTCATTCAATTAGGTAGAAGATCAGTTCTGAGTCATTTTTCATTTGGTTAGGCTAAGAACCAATGAAGTAGGCAGCATATCATCTGTTTTTTCTAGTTATGGAGAGGATCAAGTTGTTAAGTCCAATCCATTTAGTTAGGTGAAAGGCTAGCAAAATTGACATCTCATCGGTTAAGTGGAATATTGGTAAGGATCAAATCCCTTTCATTATGTATAGTTAGTTAAGATTTGCATGTGAAGAAAAGCCATCCTATAGAGAGCGTATTAGGTCCCAAACAAAATAGTGTCTCTTTATTGTTAGTTTTGTTTAAGCCATTTCTTTAAAACCTTGGTTTTATCTAGGTTATTTTCATATTGGTTTTGTTTGGACCATCTTTGAACCTCAGTTTTGTCTAGGTTATTTTTAAGTTTCCAATTTTGTCGATGCTATGTCTTCAAACCTCGATTTCATCCAATTATCTTTCGGTCAGTTTCATTAAAGCCATTTCTTAGAGCCTTAGTTTTATCTAGGTTATCTTTAGGTTTTTGGTTTCATCTAGGCCATTTCTTAGAACCTTAGTTTCATTAAGGCCATTTTTTTAAAACCTTGATTTTGTCTAGGTTATCTTAGTTTCACCTAAGCCATTTCTTAGAACCTTGGTTTCGTCTAAGTTATCTTTAGTTGTTTGTTTCACCCAAGCCATTTCTTTAAACCTCAATTTTATCTAGGTAGTTTTAAGGTTAGTTTCATTCGAGCCATTTTAAAACCTCAATTTCATCTAGGTTGTCTTTTAGTCTTTGGTTTCGCCCAAGTCGCTTCTTTAAAACCTTATATAGACACCCTATTTTGTTTGAGCTAACATTCAATGTATTAAAAGTCATCATCCAATGTACCATCGAGGTCACTCAAAAAAAGTAGGGATCAATTTCCCACCATTCTCAACTAAGCTGAAGAGTTTGAAGAGTCAAAAGTAAGGAGAATCCATATTTTTTGCATGCATAAATGCATCAAAGTATTGATATAAGGCTCTGCATCATTCACATTCCAAAATTTTGGTACATGTATCAATACCAAAGGGCATGGTCTCAAAAAAAAATATGTTTGTACCAATATAGAGTTATGTTGAAGCTAAAATTATGAATTTTGGGCAAGATGTATCAATACAAGGCATAAAGTATTAATACCTGGAAAACTTTTGGCTGTGGTATCGATATAGAAAGCTTGAGTATCAACACCAAAAAAAATGTTGTGCTTGATATTGATAGAAGGCCTTTGTGTCGATACCAAATATATTGATACAAGGCTATTGGTATCGATATTTCTGGGCCTTTAGTATCAATACAAAGTTCATAGTATTGATACCATAAGGAAAATTTTGTCTAGTTCATGCCTTTTTCATATTCTTTTCATCTAACATTAGAAAACACAGATTTTTTCACGACATTAGCCTTAAAAAGCATCCAAAATCAAAACATTATTTCATACAAATCATGTAGATTTCATTTTTGGGCTTTCAACATTATATTAACGCATTTTTTGAAAAATCCATTAAGCTTGGTATGAGGGCAGTTTTATAAGGAAATCTGGTTTAATGAAGGGCAAAGGTGAGATTACTTATTTGATAAGCTCATGGATGGATTTCTTTGTCTGCAAGAATAAACATTAACTAATTAAATGCTGAAAAGTCCTACCTTGGTAAAATTATTCACCATGTTGTACATGCCAAATGTCCTATGTGCCTTCTTAGCTAGGTCATTTTAATGGCTGAAATCAACCACTATATAATTTAATTTTCTTATTCAGTTGAGAAAGTATTGAATAAATTGACATTACTGATGAAAAAAAAACTTTTGCTTTTCCCAAAACTCCATTACCATAGCTCTTCTTTCATCCATCCAAAATTGTTTATTTTTTTCATCTTTACTCTTAAAATCATTCTCCATAGATACTCTAACCAAAAGTTTCTTTTTTATTCCTTTTTTCTAATCTATGGCAAAGAAAGGGAAAAAGGTGAGCTTAGTTACTTACTTTGCTGCTCAAGGATAAAGCTAGGAGTTTAAGTATTCTTTAGGTATATTTTTCACCTTTCCTCCATTTATATTTTCTGTTTTTTTTCATCTCCATCATTAAGCAAATCTTTCATTTTTCCATAACCCTATTAAGACCTTCATGCATTATTATGTCTTTGCTTATGGTAGTCTTAGGATTTCGGTGACTTTTTTGGTGCTTAATGTTATTTGGATGAACTAAAATGCCATGTCTCATGTTGACATTACAAGAGCCTCTGTTCATGCACTTTTGCCATGTTTTCCTCATTTTTACATGCTCATTTCACATGTAAGTGTTCATCCCGACAGGCTTTAATCTTTACCATGCCTTTGAATGCAGTTTTGCTATGATTCCTTTATTGAGATGTATGGATAAATTACTGTTTTGAATTTTTGCTTATGTTTAATGTCTTTACTTATTTCTATTTATCACGTGTTTGTTGAAATGCTTCCATCATGCTTGTAAAAATCTATTTTCAAAGAAAACCCTAAGTTAAGCCTCTCCTAGCCTCAATCAATGAGGATTAGTATGGATTTAATGTTCTTAATACATTAGTCCTCTAATCGTAGAGATATATCAAGCATAAATATTTGGATTCATGGCCCCATTGGGCCAAGCAAATTCTATTTTTGATTCTTACAAATACCAAAAATGTTTTCAAGTGTTTGGTTAAAGTCTTTTTTAATCTTTCCATTATTACTAATGGTATGGGGAGTGGGTGCTTTGGTAGTGCACCTTCTGAAAGTTGGATTGGTCCAGTATTCCACTACCAAGACCTTAATAGTTGGACATTTGTATGCTTAAACACAAAAAACCCCTATTTTGGTATTGACAGCACTGTGACCCTGATTTAAAAAACTATTTTTGGACTCTAAATGATTTTTTCAGAATTTTCTAACATTTTTCTTGAAAAGGCTTATCTTTCTAATGGTACCTTATTTACCCCATGGTCATCTCAGATATGGGAACTATGATTTTTGAACCTTCACTATTTAAAACCCTTAGAATCAGCAATTCTTATTCTCTTCGAGCCATTCTAAACCATTAGATGATTTTTCTAGAGTTTGTAAATTTTTTTGCTAAAAGGTTTATTGAATTCCTTTCCAAAAAGGTATCATTTACGATTTAATGATTTTGAATGAGTCTAGAATGATTTTTTAAAGTTCACTATACTCGCTTTCCCCTGTATTTGCTATCAATGTTTACTTAGACTTGGTTTAAAAAATTAATTCCACCTTGAGAGCAATTTTTTTAAAATTTTTAGAATATCTTGATATTAATCCTTATTGAGTTACCTTTATAACAATATCTCACTTGCCACTAGAAACTTTTGGACCAACCTAGAATAATTTGAAAAAGTGAACAGCATGATGCTATCCTTTGTTTTTCTTGAACTTGAGAAAAATTACTAAGATTTTCCTAAATTATCTCTTCAGGTGATTTGAATGACTTGAAATGCATCGATTGTTTTCCCATGGAGTTATGTGTCATGGCATGGGTCCTATTAGGCTCGTATCAAGACCCAAGCATTTTTTAAAATTAATTTTCCTTTTTAATTTAAATTATCGAGTCCTAATTTCAAAATTCACATTTTCATCAAAATGTATCAAGCATCCAAGTTTTAAAAATCACTTAAAATTTTTCTTTTTGAGGGGATACTCTAACCCTGCATTTTTGAGGGGATACACTAACCTATTTTTCTAAGGGAATTTTCCAACCCTATTTTTTTGAGGGAATACTCCAAACTCGCTTCTCAAAACTTCATAAAAAATCTAAATTTTCTCCTCCCTGAGTTTTCTCAAACCTTTTATCAAAACCTTTTTCATGCCTCAATTGACCATCGAATCCATACGTCTCAAAATTGTTAATTTAGTTATTCCTTAAAGATGGAGGTTAATTTTGAGATACATTCTAACCGCCTTTCCTTTTTTATGTTTTATGTTTTTGTTTCCAATACAATATTTATTATATTCTCTTATGTTTTACTAACCTGTTTCTTTCCTTGGTGATGATTTTGCATTCATGCTTTAAAAGAAATTGAATTTCATAAAACCTGAGGTAATGTTCTATGTTAGTCTCCCTCCATTGGTTGATGCAGAGTGTCCTTTTTTAAGTTAATTTGAAAATCATTTTAGCAAAACCTCTACATTTTTCCTTTTCCTAGGTTGCATATAGAGATATAAACTTAATTTTACTAAGAAAAACCTACCTTTTTTTCCAAAAGTTTCATCATAAGAAAGGAATTAATTATACATAAACAATGATTGCATACAAAAAACTAAGGGAACACTAAGAATTGGATAATTTATGGCTAAATGGTACCAATAGTTGGTGGCATAGGGGTGCTAATCTGTCCCCGTGTGTAATTAACTTGTGAACCTGTTTCAAATGAACTCTGGTATATGCAATTTGTAAAATCATTGTTTCAAGTCTCGTAACTTAAAATCATTAATTTTAATAGGTATTTGGTTATACCCCAAAATGATACATGGTGACTCTAAGTCTTGGCCACTTCATCGTGGCTATCCAAGATCGGTGGATGAGTGATTTGTCCTACAATCTCTCTATTCCAATTATCCATGTATTTTCCCTTTTCCTTTTTTAGGTCAAGCATGCGTACAGGTTTGACAGCTAAAGTTTACTTGATTCTCAGTTTCCCTTAGTTTTAGTCATTATTTATTTATAATCATCTTTCACTATCTTCTTTGTATATAACATTTGTTTGCAATTCCTTTGTCTATGTTTGTTTTTCTCATGATTGCTAGGGTTCCTTTCTACTTGAAAAATGAATACAACAATTTTGGTGCAATGGTAATAAAAAGTAAAACAAAAAAGGTTTGATTGTTTCCCTTAGAGACACCTAATTTCTTCCGGGTCTTTTTTTCTGATAGTCCTAAATATCTGAGATTGAGAACTTATGGCCACCCTCATTGGGAATGATATTTCTTAGATGAACTAGACATTTTCAAGACCTTATTAGTCATATTTAAATGGCTGTATGTTCACGTGACATAAAAAGTCCTATTTTAATCTCTAATTTTGGATATACGAGATGAATATTTGAGAGAAAAATTATTTTTTAAGATTTTCTTGTCAAATTTTGAAAATTTATTTCCTAATTTTAGGAATTTTTTAGGAATTATTTTGTAAAATTTGAGAAATTGACTGTCATATATTTTTACTGACACCTATGTGGTACTTATGTTAATATGCATTCCAAAAAATCAGAAATATTCAAGGAAAAATTCGTATTAGCATTTTTACCGCTGGGTATCAAGTTAGCAATTTTGCCAATTATTTTTGAATTTCTCACTGTATAGCTAGCATTTTGCTCGTAAATTTTTTTGGTAAAGATTTATTTCGGATTTCAAATTTTTATCTTTACTATTTTGTAAATTAATATTTTGGATATTTAACTCATTTTATATAAGTTTCAGTGTATTTTTTAAAATTCTCCTTATTCAAAAATATGAGTTTGCCTTTATATATAAAATTTTTGAAGGAATTTTCTCGAGTTTTAAACTTTAAAATTCTTTAAACATTTCCATTTAACCATCATTAAATCAATTTTTCAAAATTCATTTCATTTTATGAGTTTTGCATTTTTTAAAAATTTTTTTGTTTCCAAGATACGAAGTTTTCTACTTCGTAAACTTTTTCAGGGAGATTTTTTCAAGTTTACGAATCTTAATAATCTTTAAATATTATTTTTAATTCATATTAAATTCATTTTGATAAATTCATTTTATTTTATGAGTTTTGTATTCTCTTTCAGAATTTTTCTAGTCTCCAAAATACGAAGCTTTCAACTTCATAATTTCTTTTGGTAAGATTTTAGGTTTAAAATTCTTTAATTATTATCATTAAATTCATATTGATTCAATTTGTAAAAAATTTAATTTATTTTATGAGTTTTGTATTTTTTTTACACAACAATTTTCTCAGTAAGGGATTTTCTAGTGAAATTTTATGCGTTTGCTATTTTTAATGTTTTTTTTCTATACATAAAAATTGTTTTCATTATTAGATTAAATTAAATTGATCATATAAAATTTTATTTCTAAGACATAATTCTTAATTTTTACAATTTAGTCCTTCTAATTAATTTTTATGATATAATTTTACATATTATATACAAAAATCACTTAAAATGTTATAGAAATGGATAATGTCAGGGATGACCTAAGCCACAAAATGAAAAAAATAAAAAACTTAAATCAAATCAAGTTGTATTTAAATCAAATCAAAATTGCAAATAATTATTACAAATAATAAATATATGTAAAAAGAAAAAATAATAAAAAATTGGAATAGTGTAGAAACCATTTATCCAAGGTATTTCTTTTATGCCTTGGCCAACCTTAATCCCTATAGATATGGATATTTTTATTCATTTGAGAGCTTTGGTTATTAGCATAAAAAATAATAAAGAAAAAACCTTTTTTTCTTTTTACTTAGCTTTTTTAAGTTTTTCTAAGGTCTTATTCTTTTTCATTTTTCTTCATTTTTTCATTTGATTTATGATATAATACCATGTTAAGGCTCATGGATTTTTATCCATGTTGAAGGGCTAAACATATAGATATATACGGTATTTATTTGTTACCTTAGTTATATTTTGATTTTTATCTTATAAAATATTGTTTTTGTTATGATTTTGATTTTGTTGTATATGTGTCTTGATGTTTATGTTATTGTTTCATTAAAATTTGTATGTTAAGATGTTGTTAAACACTTTTTGTATATTTGTTTTTATGATTTTATTTTTATTTAAGCTTGGTAATAATTATTTATGTTCATTTTCATCATTTTCTATGTGAAAACATGTTTATGTTTTATGCTTGTTGGTTTGGCCGAATCTGTAGGCTGTGTTGATGATGATTTTGTACCTGTTTTTGTGATAATTTTATGTTTTCTTATTTTTAGGTTATTTTACAATAATAGAAAACATAAATACCAAATTCTAAAATATGTAGAATTTTTTAGGTCATCCTTAGTTTGGCCGAATGCTTCATAGGCCATGCAGGCATGGAATTGTGTGTTTTTAAACACGTTTTAGGTATTTTTAATACTTTAGCGGTCAATTTGCAATTTTAGGAAGTCCAAGGATTAAATTGTAAAATATGAAAAAAATATGTTTTACGACTAAAGGTGCTTGGCCAAATCATGTGTATTTTTGCCATGATTTTATGTTGGTTCTCATATGGTTTGATGATTTTTTGTCACATTTTATGGTGTTTTTCCATGTAGGGACTTAAATGTAAATTTAAAAAATTCTAGGGATTAGTTTGCAAAAAGTTGAAAATTTTTGTTTCAACGCCAAGGTGTTTGGCCGAATCTTTGTGAGTATTTTTGCTATGTTTTTCATGAGTGTTTTTGTATGTTTGATGATTTTTTGTGGTGTTTTTCCATGTAAGGACCTAAAAGCAAAATTAAAATAGTTTAAGGACTAAATTGCAAAATATGAAAAAATACGTTTTATGGCTAAAGGTGCTTGGTTGAATTTTCATGTGTATTTTTATCATGGTTTTTATGTTGATGCTCATATAGTTGGATGATTTTTTGTGATATTTTATAATGTTTTCTATTTAGGGACATAAACAAAAAACTAGAAAACCTTTTGGGACTATATAGCAAAATTTAATAGTTAGAGTTAAAATTATCATTTTTGTCACTTTTAGATGTTTCTATTATTCCTATGGTCTTTTGTAGGGGTATAGAAGTTTTTAAAGCTTCTTGTATTCTTTCCACTCTCCGTAAGGGTACGAAATGAAATTTTGAAAAGCTTAAA
The DNA here is from genome assembly GCA_038382065.1 of Adansonia grandidieri. Lineage (NCBI taxonomy): Eukaryota > Viridiplantae > Streptophyta > Magnoliopsida > Malvales > Malvaceae > Adansonia > Adansonia grandidieri. The sequence continues at coordinate 18,141 of JBBYHK010495694.1, read as the reverse complement.
GGCTTAATTGCAATTTTTGCATTTTAAGTCGATTTTAAAATTATAATTTCTTCTATTTAGGATAGATTCACCATTTTTTATCTATTAATGTCTATTAACGTACTAGGATACTTTAACATCGAAGATATACCCCAAGGCATTTTGGTAGTTTTCCTTAAAATCGAGTCCCAGATAGTAACTAAGATGCTTTTAGGCTGAAGGTGTATATTTGGGATAGATTCATCATTTCATGATCATTTTAGTGTCCATTAGGGTACCTAGCTACTTTCATGTTAAAGGTATACCCTAAGGGTATTTTGGTAATTTTTAAAATTTGAGTCCTTGATAGTAACCAGGATGCTTTTTGGCCAAAGGTGTATATATAGGATAGATTTATCATTTAATGATCATTTTGGTGTCTATTAGGGTACTGGGATACTTTCATGTTGAAGTATACCCTAAAAGTATTTTGGTAATTTTTTCAACTAAGTCATAGATAGTAACCGAGATGCTTTTATGCCAGAGGTGTATATTTAGGATATGTTTATCATTTCATCATCATGTTAAAGTCCTTTAGCATTATCAAGATATTTTTATGTCGAAGGTATACCCTAAAGGTGTTTTAGTAATTTCATATTAGAACCAAGTCCTATGTGATTACTAGGATATTTCATATCAAAAGTACATATTAGGAAAGGTTCATCATATTAGACCATTATTGGGTCTTAAATATTTTTAATAAAATCAAATATTGTTTAAAATTAAGACAATGTCTCCAAGTTAAAATGGTACATAGAATTTCTCCCAATGTATGAAAGAGATTTTATGGATAATTTTAACAACGAGACATCCTTTTTGAATAAAAAGTCAAGATTTTTAATTTTCATAAAAATATAACTTTTTGTATTTGACCAGCTTTCTAGCAGAGTACAAAAGATATTTTGATTTTTTTTAAACCTTTTGTTTTTCACAGGTTCTCCAACAAAATGCAACAGAGAATGATTTCACGTTCTCTTGGTTCTCAGGTAGAGTATAGAAGATATATTGATTTCTAAAAATATTAAAACCTTTTTTATTTATGGGAATTATAAATAAATATTAAATATTGAAACCAAATAAAAATTAAAATTAAAATTAACATATGATTAATAAGGTACCAAGTTTTGGGCATTACAAGAGGGTTGATCTTTACTCATGACTGTAGTCAACTTTTAGACACTTTCACGTGATCTCTGGTATTAACGTGGACCTCAGGTTTTGTTTTTGGGGGTTTCATAACCCTTAAAACATAAACTTTAATAGGTGACCGATTTCACTTAATAAATAGATCAACGGAAACTCTGAAATAAATAGTCTTTTTGTAATGGCTATTTAGAGTTAAGTCAAATAAGCGATTCATCTCAACAACTTGATCCCCACACATGAAAAAAAATAATAAAATAGTAATGATATGACACCTAAAATAAACGAAAATAATGATACATATAGGAATAAAGGTACATTTGCCATATTAAGTCAGATTGTTTAGGGTTCATATTCAAGCCATGTTACGATAGGTTGGTGACCCTTTTGGGAATAGGTTAGAGAGTCAGGCCTAAAATTAATTAAATTTTAAATAAATTTTGATTAATTTGGTTTTAATAAATATTTAATTATAATTCTTGATATTTCCAAAAAAAAGAAAAAAATTATTCTTTTAGTTTTACCTTAATTTGTTTTTGTGTTTTTTTTGTTTTTTTTGGAATTTAGGATAGGATTTTATTTTAATGATATCTCACAAGAAAGGTTTGTTTATCCTTTCGCACCTATTGAGCACGTATGTAGTAGTTTCTCTTTTGGATCTCTAAAAGGGGCATAGGTACCTAATATTTTAAGTGGAGGTGAAGTAGCTCTACCTTCTAAGGTGTTAGCCTCTGTCTAGGCCAATGAAAAGCCTATTGGGTGTAAATTCCTACACCTGCTTAAGGTTTTAGCCTCATTACAGGCATGGAAGATACTCCTACTCGAATTGAACCCTTTCTAACATAAATCCATGATTGGTAAGAATTGGATGCCTCGTTAGTCTATTCTAGGCTCAAAGAACAATTCAAGAACCGATTTAAAGGTCTATCCTAAACATCATATAGTGAGCCTTAGTGACCTCCTAGTTGAAACCATGCCCGATTTTAGATATCACAAAAAATTAGGGACACATGAAGGGATATATGTACCTTTCTCTTTCTTGACTTGTTGTTATCTGATTATTTTTGTTTATTTAGGTGATTTATTATTATATTGTTTCCCCTATTAAATTATATTATTATTTGGATTTATTATTTCTTACGGATACTAACTTATTTATTCTTTTTCATTTCTTGATGCATTTTCATTTGCATAAAAGGATGTTTGCTTTAGACCTAAATTTTAGCTCAATTGAATTTTCATTAGATTCTATGGCTAAACAAATGATTATTTCCAAAACATTCAAGGAGGTTCATGGTGAATCTAAGCTCAATCAAAAAAATTAAAGGGATTGCATACCAAAGTGTCATGTGTCAAAGTTGTTAAAAATAACACATCTGGATCTCTGTCAGAACAAATTAAAAGAATTGGTAGAAATATGGGATCAATGGGAAAATGCTAAGCATACCTGATTTATTGAGAAATATGGGCAAATCGCACTTTCATTAAAGTACAATTTGATAAGGAGTTGGTTCGAGCCATTATTGAGTTTTGGGATCCATTAGTTCAATGTTTTGAGATCTTAACCTTGCTCAGACTGGGACCTTTAGAGACCAAGCCCATTTATTACAAAGAAAGCAACCTGACTAGCTTTCCTAAGAAATTAAGTGAAGTTCTTAACTTAGACTTAAAGACAAGTCATTATTTTATCGAACAAAAAGGGATCACTAGTGTTATTTCTTGGCAATTTCTAAAAGGATACATCCGAAAATGCTTTGATACTGAAAAAACCTAGATCCCTTTGTCTTGGCCATATATGGTATAGTTTTTTTCCTGAGGATATAGGGGCATGTAGAGGCAGTAGTGTAGATCTATTCTCTCCATTCAAAAGAAACATGTATCCAGCCCGAGCCATTATAGCAGAAATGAACCAAGCACTTAACACATGTCGAAAAGGAGGTCAAGGTAGATTCTTCGAGAGCATTTGTTGTTGTATATTTAGGGCCAAAGCCATTTCTAGGGTGACTTTGTTGACAAGGTCAAACCCTACTTTTCATGCCTTTACTTGGTATATGGGGCACTATAGGGTATGCACCTATGTTGGTCCAGAGATAGTATGGTTCATAGCAGTTCCTTCCTATGACTTCAAACATAGCTAGCATGGATCTAGTATATTAAGGGGAGAATTACAAAAAAAAAAAAAAAAACATTTCAGGCAATTGCTATGCAATGGAATAAGAGACATGAGTATGGGTTACATATGTATACAGATCAGACCATGTCAGGCTATGATGCTTGAAGAAAAGTTCATGGATGTGACTTGATTATTCCCTGCATGGATGAAGCTACTCTTTAAGTACATATTTGACCTCAACCTCTCACGCCTTCTTAGATTGATTTGGTTAAGGAAGAAACTGCTAGAGATCAGAAAAATATGTGAGAATAATAGAATACTTCGAGAAGAAGTTGCCTATTTAAAATGGAAATGGAAGCAAAAGGGAAAGAAATGGAGAAAATAGAGGAAAAGTATAATTTAATGAAGAATGAATGGATTAAGCAAAATGAAAGGCTAAAGCTTGCCAGAATAGTTAGGAACTCCAATAGGACTTCTAAAGGAATGATGAAGAAATGTGTAAGCTTCATAAGGAATTGAAAGTTTGGAAAGCTAAGACTTTAGAAGAAGAAGCAAAGGCGGCTATTTCTGAACGAAGCGAAAGGCACATAATGATACTTGTCTTCAACTAAGGAAATACATAGAAAGGAATGAATGATTCAGGGCTGCCCCTAATAAAAAAACAAGAAAGAACACCTCGATTGCTTTAGGAGAGGTAAATTCTTGCGATAACTATTGAGGAAATAAGGTAAGCATTATAGTAACGAGAACATGACATAAATGCTTGGGACCAAGCCTCTCAAGCAATGAATGTATATTAGAATAATAAATTACAGCATGCTAAGAATAAAGGTCAAAGATGGATGGTCAATTCTCTGGGCCAACAGTTCTATATTGATCATCTCATGAAATAGATTCACTCAGCAGTCATTCAGTCAAGAAAGATGGTGGAAGAAATTCAAGCCCTGAAGAGTCGAGTTAATCCAGTTGGGGAGTCTGGGTTCCTTGTACTTGAACTTTTAGAATGACTCAGTGACTACATGATCAAGTTAGGACTTTCCTTGGATGTAACCCTTATGTGATCAATAATGTGTAATTCATTAGAAAATTAATAAAAATTTATGAGTTTGAAATCTTTTACTAAAGCAAGCTTTCCTATGATTGCATTCATGCATTCATACCATATATACATTCATTATACATGTATATATACACATTCATTAACAAATGCAAGCATAACTTAATAAAATTTATAATTTTTTTAATGGTTTTAGTATTGCTAATTCAAAGAGAACCACCAAACAACCACCCACCCATCACTATTATACTTGATCCAGAGTAAGAAAAATGGTTAAAGACCAGTTGGAAAATTAGAGAGACTACAAGAAAGTTAGTGGCAATCTTAGGAAGCCATGATTAAAAGACTGGAAGAATTGTAAGCCTAAATTACAAGGTTAATGGAATTGCTCATGGCAAGAGAGTTAGCTCACCAGCAACCAAAAGGTATAGTTGGCATTCCTACTAGGACATCCGAGGGAGTTCAGCCTAAAATACCATCTACAAATGCATAAAAAAACCTAAACCCCAAACACATAAAACATACCACCAAATGTTATCTTCAATCATTGTTATTAACCCCAATGCTTTATCACAAGGGGCAAATGCAAGAGCTACAACTGCATGATAGGAATCAATAATCCCTACTCTTAGTGAAGAAGAAAAGCATAAGCAGAAGGGCAAAATCAAAGAAAAAAATTGAAAAAGAAAATTTGTAGAATCTTGAAATGAGATTAAATCCTATAGAAAAAGATGAGTTGTGTACTAGTGTAGATGTTGAGGACCTCAATTTAGTATTAGATTTGGTCCTTTCACCAAAATTTAAGATGCAAGAGTTCAACAAATATACTACCTCCTAACAAACCTATATTAAGATGTGTATCTTACAAATGGTCGAATATTCTCATGATGACAAGCTTCTCATCCATTACTTCAAAAAAGTTTGACGGGCTTAGCATTAAACTAGTATAATAATTTAACTCATACTCAAATTCAATGCTGGTCTGATCTAGCTAAAACTTTCCTCCAGCAATATAAACACATCGCTAAATAGGTACCTAATAGATTAACTTTTTAGAATGTAGAGAAAAAGCCCATAGAATTCTTTAAATAATATGCCTAGTGATGGAGAGATGTGGCTTCTCAAGTGCACCCTCCATTAACTGAAAAGGAAACAACAATGTTGTTTGCACGCAGTTTACATCCTCCCTATTTTGATAAGCTAGTGGGGAATGCAACTAAGAATTTCTTTGACATTGTCATTTTTAGGGAAATGATTGAAGCTGCTATAAAGGCTGGGAAGATTATGATCAATTAATCTTCTGCTTTAAAGAAGACCAGACTTGGCAAAAAGAAAAAATAAGCTTTGTTTGCCAACTATGTCAGCTAACCAGTCTATCAAGGACATTGCCCCTCTTATTAGAGCCAATCACAAATGTCTCAAAACCCTTATTCTTTTAGTGTATCCTAACCTTTTGTTTCATTAACCCCTATTTAACTTGGTACAACTTGAATGCTTATTGCGAATATCATGCAATAGTGTGTTATTCATTTGAAAATTGCCTCACTTTTAAAAAGAAGGTCTAGAGTCTCTTCGAAAAGGGTGCTTTTCAATTTGACAATGCCCTAGGACCCAATATCACAACAAATCCTCTACCAAATCATCCTGAACCTAAAGTCAATGCCCTAATTGCTAAGGAAAAGAGTGCTTTTAAATTTGACAATGCCCTAAGACCTAATGTTGCAATGAATCATTTACCAAATCATCTCAAAAATAGAGTCAATGCCCTGATTGTTGGAGTCAATCCCAAAACCCTAATTCTTTTAATCTATCCTAACTTTTTATTTCATCAACCCCTATCTAAATTGGTACGAGTGAATATCATATAATAGCAGGTTATTTAATTGAAAATTGCCCCGCTTTTAAAAAGAAGGTCCTGAGTCTCTTCAAAAAGGGGTGCTTTTAAATTTGACAATGCCTTAGGACCCAATGTCCCAGTGAATCCTCTACCAAATCATCCTGAACCTAGAGTCAATGCCCTGATTGCTAAAAAAAATGATCATTGAAAAAAAAACATAAGAAAGGTCAAGACCTCAATGGAAAAAGTTTGGGTGATTATGACTAAAGGCAAAATCCTTACTCAAAATCATAAATATGTTGATTGCCAATCAGATTCTGGCCTAAACTTTTGAAAGTTTCATGCCACTTATGGGCATAACTTACAAAATTGCTATTTTTTAACCTTAATTCAAAAGATGATGGATAGAAGAGAAAATGAGTTTTATATAAAAGTTTTTTGAGAAAAAGATAAATCAATTAATATGACTGGTGAAGGGCCATCACAGCCACCCTAGGGTGTTCATCGCCCACTTATTATTTATTATTATCAATCAAGACTAACTCCTTCCAAAAATGAAACTATGTCAAAGCTTATCATTTGAACTCTAGCACCTTTTCTATATAAGGATAACAGACAAGAGCCATGAAGGTATGATGCTCAAGTGACAACACCAGAATCTTTGACAGGTCAATTAGCAGTAGTTGACATCATAGGGGTCAGTCATGTAACTCGAAGTGGTCATCTTTATAGGCCAAAAACTAGTGAAGTCATCGCCAAAACCAAAATGAAGGGACAAATATACAGGAAGGCATATCTACAAAAGATAATCCTATGGAAATTCAGGAACCTATTAAAGAAAAAAAAGCCATTGAATTTCCAAACTTCATAAAGTATAGTGAGTATAGTATTATAGAGGAATTAAAATAGTAGCCAGTGAAAATTTCTTTGTTAACCTTGCTGCTCAGCTCAAAAGCGCATCGAAATGCTCTGCTAAAAGTACTTAATTAGGCATACGTCTTACAAGATATTTCTGTTAATAAGCTAGATCATTTGGTGAAATGTTGCTAATAATTTCATTTATTTCAGAGATGATAAAATTCCACCATAAGGAACTACATCTACAAGAGCTCTTCATATAATGACTAATTGTAATAGGACTATATTACCTAAGGTGTTTATTGATAACGGTTCAGCCTTGAACGTAATGCCATTGATTACTTTATCTTATCTACTAGTGGACACTAGTCAAATTAAGCACTGTCAAATGGTAGTTAAAGCTTTTGATGGAACGAAAAAGGAAATTAAAGGTACTATTTCCATTGCATTGAATATCGACCTTGTACCTTTGAAGTCGAGTTTTATATGTCAGACATCATCCCTACATGCAATTATGTCGATGCTATATCATCATCCCTTCATTGAAAAGTTAAATTTATAGTTGATAACAAACTGGTTAGTATATCGAGGGAAAAGGATATAATTGCTATGACTTTGACTAAAGCACCATATGTTGATGTCAATGCTGAAGCAGAAGAATGCTCGTTTAAGGCATTTTAAATTGTAAATGCTACTTTTTTTAAGGAAAGATCTTCATTTCCAAAGCCTCAATTCTTTAAAAGCACTCGCATGGGCTTGAAGATTACAGTAAAGAAAGGTGCTAGAGGAAGAAAAGGCTTGGAAAATACCTACAAGGGAACAAGCTAATCTATTCTAGTGAGTAGGAAGAAAGACAAGTATGAATTAGGTTTCAAGCCTGAATGCAATAAGAAAAAGTCAAAAAAGGGAGCTAGAGAAAAGAATTTAAGTCAGGATGTAGTTGCCTTTACCTACTGAGTCACACCATATTATTCAAAATAGAATCGAGTCCCAAAATCAAACCAAGTATCACCAAACTCAAAATCAGTTTGAGTCACTATTTCCTACCCAAAACCAGTTTGAGACATCATCCTTGCTTATACAAAGAACTAATCCTATCTATGACACTTGGAGATATGAGCAAGTGTACTCAAGAAGTAAAGTTCCAAGTTCTACTCCAACACATGTCCAAGATTCTCCTCCAAATTCTGATTATGAGGTAACTATTATGACTAAACCTAATTCTCAATTTGGAAATACTTTGCGTGAAGATGAAAGTGCTGATCTTGGCCTACTATTGCTATCAGAAAAAAATCGAGAGTGTATTAGATATCCCTTGTATCCATTGTCTCACTTTGTATCCTTCGACAAATTTTCACCTTCCTACAAATCCTTTCTCATGAGTCTGAACACTATAGCTATTCCCAGAAACTTATCCAAGGCATTGTCCAAAGAAGAATGGAGGAATGCTATGAGAGAAGAGATGGATGCCTTGGAAAAGAATAAAACATGGAGAATTTTCATAACTCTAATCATGGCAATTTTATTCAAATAGAATAATTATGTACTAATTATCAAAATAAAATTAACTATAGTTAAATAATTAATTTAATTAAAAATTAAAATCAAATAAATAAAATAATTTCTTTTGTTTAGAATATTATTCATTTTTAATTTATAAATAAATATATAAACAAGAATTTATAGATATCAAATTAATTATATAAACAATTAATTTTCACATATCTGTTTAGTTTAAATTAATTCCTATATTTATCAGAAGATAAATATAATTAATTTAAATTACTAAATCTTGTATAAATAAATGTTTAATCAAATTAAATATGTAATTTAAATAAATAATACTAAAAAATTATCTTTCATTTATTTATTGAAGAAAATGCCTACACCTCTAAAAAAAGTGTATCTGGTGAATCTTTTGATTAAGGGTATCCCTATCAACAACCATTCATTAAGGAATTATGTTAAGCTAATGGAGGGGCCAATTGGACATATATAATTAGGCTCTAATAATTTATGTATTAATTATTCTATAATAAATAAATAATCACATAATTATTAATCTCAGAGTCAAACCACTAAATATCTAAAATTGCACTCCTAATTATATACCATCTTACGTAAGCTTTATAAATAGTCTTTCAGTCCAATAAGCTTGTCATTTGTGTAATACCCTCATATGATATCCATGATCAACTTAAGGTTAAAGTCCATTTTACCTACTTGGTTACTTTATCTTAAAGTTCTATTATACTATCTATGTGAAATTGATTGTCCACCACATGTGAACAATTTATCATTTGACATATAAAAACCAAGGCCTCATCCATTTTCACTATCCTACATAATGTCTTTTGAAAGGATAACCTTAACTCTTTGTAGGAGTTATGATTCCATATCTATAAGTAAAGATCTCATCGAGTACAAGCCATTTACCCAGTGAACCAATTTAGTACCTTACTCCTTTAAGACACTTTAGCCTTTGGAATGTCAAAGTATACAAGTTATACACATGGAGTCAATTACTTACTTAGGATTAAGGTAATTACATAATGAATGTCAAAAGTGAATTAACCCATGAAAATAGATTTATCAATAGATGAATACACTTTGGTCTAGTCTAATGTATTACCGTCTCTAGGCAATACATCTATGACTCTGCTTAGGAGTTGGCTCACTCTACATGGCAAAAACAAGCCATCTCCCTAATTGGATTTAGATGACGTAATAGTCTTAACATGAGTTAATTGCTCACATTAACCCTATAGACTATGGACTATCAGTTTAGACTATTTACCTTTGAATATTGTTTTCTCACATATAAAATGCATTATATGCAACATTCTAATGGTACAAACACAAGCACTTAATGAGCCATATTTGCTTATATTTACTTTAACATCTATGGCTCTACTTGCACTAAGCCAATAGCTAATGCATCCAATGCTAAAGTCTTTTGATTAGCAATTATGTCTCAACTTGGACAAAGCTTGAGTCCTATTCTAGGAACATGTTTTGATCATATTTATGGTGATCTCATTATCAAAGTCATTAACTATTCATATCATAATAAAACCCAGATTCCAATCATATGTCTCAATTGTTATTTTAACAACTATTAGGAAATTTTTATCAGCTTGCAAGCTAATGATCAAAATTTAACTCATTTTGTAAGCCTAAGCAAAAGAGTTTGTTTATGACCATTAGAGTATAAATAAGCAACCCTATCTAGTTTGGAACACTTTCCAAATGATTGCATTTTTAACATCATGGCTATTTATCACTAAGTCAAATTATGATCTTTAACTTTTAAAAAACCATAAATGCCTCCCACTAAATGCTAAATGTGTAGATTTAGGGGAATTGGATTCAAATATATTTAAATCCTTTAAATTGTAGGCCGTTTAGAATTTTCAATACTATTGCAAGTGTATGTTTGAGAATAATGTGATCATAATATATAATAAATTCTATGACTAATGATTTATTCAATAAGGATTGAATCTAAGCATGACATCATATGTCAACAATCATCCTTAATTGGCATGTAAATGCTAAAAATAAGCATCTAATGTTTATGAATAAATCAAGATTATGTTTCATAAATACTAATCAATAAAGCAAGCTTTGATAAATATTAACAAGGTTGCCATTTCATATGGTCCATCTTCATTACTCTTTTTCATTTAGGCCTTACAATATGTCGTATATATTTTAGCACCAACTTTTAGGTATCATATACCAAGAGAAGTGAATTAATCTCTGTGTATATCTAATATTGAAGCTTTAATACGTTTCCTGATTTTGATCATATCAAAATATTTCCATGCAATCTTTACTCTATTAATCTAGCCTTCCACTAAGGTAGCATATACCTTTATCTTCTTTATTGTTTTTCTTCAAAAGAAAGTATATGGATAACGCATGGATCATTATCCATCTTAAGTGCTCAAGCCTCAAGATACATCCTATCATATAAAGCCTGAATAGGTTACTTTCTAATATCTTGTTTAGGAACAATTCCTTAAGGATGTCAAACCTTTTTATTATGATTATCCTTATAGAATAATTCTTTAAGGTTTCAGATGATTCCATAAGCTTAACTAGCTATTTACTCTTTTCAGATTTTAAGCGTCATACTAGCCATTATCACAATGTAGCCTGATCAAGGTATTGATAGGAACTTGATAGACTGCCCCTGACTTAGCAGGCTATTCTAGGATATGCAATTCAATTTCAGCCTAGTCAATAGATTCTAGCCTAGTAAAACTTATTTGCATCAAGCATGCTACTTAATGATAGTCTATTAGTCATGTTGTGTTTATATCCATTATGAACCAAAGCATTTTTTAAGTTAATTATTTGCAATTTTAATCATCAAGTAAGTTTTTATAACTTTAATGATTGTCCTTATTATTTTATCAACATTATAGCCTTTGCTAGCTATATTAGCTTTAAATTAATCTTGGTTTTGATATAACTAAAAGTTAAGCTCAATTAGCTTGTGAGTAAATATTTTCAACTTAATATTTTTCTTTGAAACATTTTGATAATACTTTGAAAAATACTAAAATAGTTCTTGCCCTTTAACTTACTCAAAAATAAGTTCTAAATGCATATCTCAAAATAAAACATTTTTTAGATAAGTTCTATAAAATTTTATGTCATGAAAAACCCTTTAAACTAAATTTCATATGAATGTATCGATACACCAAGAGTATGTATCGATATAGTGTTTGGTAGTAGCTTAATATTTCATGGAATCCTTAACTGTATCAATACAAGAGACAATTTACTGATACATTAAGGACAATATGGATACAGACCATTGTTGTGTCATATATGGCTTTTCTAATGGTCATATTTTTGTCCAGATACAAGCAATATGTCGATACACACTTAAATGTATCGATACATTTTGGTGAGAATGAACGGGAATCACTTACTTCACCAAATATTCCTAAGAGCCATATTCATAATCAAGGCTATAAATAAGCCTCTCTAGTACCTCCAACAAGATGATTAACTAAGGGAAGAAGCTTAGAGTCAAATGTTTCATCATTTCCATCATTTTGTAAGTAGTTCTTTTATTGTATAGGATTAATTCTTCCTAACATTTTTGTATTTATTCTATCTTTAGAAGTATCTTTCTTTGAGACTAAACTCTTATAAACAACTAGCCTTTAGAGGTTTATTTGTTTACACATAAAATCCTTATAAAGAGGGGAGGTTCTTACTTAGCCATTGAAAAGTGGAGAAAGGGTTTTATCTTACCCATAAAAAATAGGGAGGGTAAAGGTTTTATCTTGCCTTAAGCAAAGATAGGGAGTTGTAAAGGTTATACCTTAGCCTTGAGAGGTAAAATAATTCAAGTTAGTAAATTGCAAAAATCTAAGGCAAGTAAGGCTAAGGTAAAGGATGTGGGCAATTGAGGTCGAACATCTCTAAATCATTGAGTTTGCTTTTCCTTTCCCTACTCTTTAGTTGCTTATTATTTATTTAATAACACATAACTCTAATTCGGTTATTTCAATTGCTTAATTTATACATCAAAGTTTTAATTTGGAAAAGATACTAAGAAATTAATTTACCCCTCTTAATTTCTTACACCATTAAAAGTTTTAATAATTGATATCAGAGTTTGCTTCTCATTTTTATAGGCTTAATATCTTTGAGTAAAAATCTGCAAAAGACCAAGCAAATGGCTAGTTGTGATTTTCTCAATATGGGCCAAGAGGGACATTTAATTATGAGGCCTTTTTTTTTCAACAGTGAAGATTACGTGTATTGAAAGAAAATGATGAGGATATTTATCGAAGCCAACAATTATCAAATTTGAAAGATAATAATGAAAGGCCCACTCATACTAATAAAAATGATTTATGATCTAAAAGTCCCCAAAGATGAGTAGGAATGGGATGAGAAAGGTACCAAGATGGCTCAACTAAATGCTAAGGTCGTGCACACTCTCTTTTGTGCATTAGGGCCAAATGAATACAATTGGGTGTCCCAATATGATAACATCAAGGAGATATGAGATAAGTTAGCTGTCACACATAAAGGGACCAATTAAGCCAATGAGTCAAAGATAAGCCTGCTCACCTTCAATTATGAGATGTTCAAAATAAAAATTGGAATAGAGCATCAATGAGATGTCTGATTAATTCACAAACATTGTAAATGGTTTGAAGGTTTTGCAAAAGTTGTAGGCACCTAATTTTGTTCGGGCCCTTTCCTTAGTAATCTAAAGGTATCTGAGATTGATAATTAGGTAATTATCTTGGGGGGTTGACTTACTTTAGGTAGACTGGGTGTTTTAAAGACCTACGTGATCATATCTAAATGACTGTCCGTGCACGCGATAAAAGCTTGCCATTTCAAACGTTGTACAGAACAAATCTATGATAAAAAAAAACCAATATTTAGGTAACTAATTAGTTTTTGAATTTTATTTTTTTGAAATTTTGAAATTCATTTTTGCATATGATGTTACGGTCAAATTTTTCATCTTTAGAAATTTTTCACGATTTTTTCATGAAATTTTAGGAGCTAGTTGTCATATATTTTACTGATACCCATTTAGTATTTATACTGGTACTCACCCCAAAAAATAAAAAAAGTCAAGAAAAATCAGTATTGGCATTTTATACCACAAGGTGTCAAATTGTCAAATTTATTCATTAATTTTAAATTTTTTATAGTATCGTGAGTGTCTTGCTCATAAAATTGTTTTTGGTAAAATTTGTTCCAAATTTCAAGTTTTCATCTTTCTTATTTTTATTGATTAATATTTCGAGTAATATGTTGAAGTCAATTCATTTTTATAAGTTTGAATGTGTTTTTGAAATTTTCTCAGTAACAAAATATGACTTTTCTTTACATGTAAAATTTTTTAGAGTTTAAAGTTTTAAATATTATCAAATATTTTGATAAAATATTTTGGATATAGTTTTTGAAGTTCTGATTCATTTTTATTAGAAAGCAATTTTTTCGTAAAGTTTTTTGTAAATTTTTATGAGTTTAAAATTTTTAATTACCTTTTTATTGCATATAAAATTTCTCAAAAATCTCTTTTTGAACTTTTATATGGAAACTTTATTAATTTTGTTTTTTGTAATAGGTCAAAAATATATTTTTCCATTTATGGGCTTTAAAATTCATTAATTTTCTTAATGGGCCCAAAAGCTCATTTTATTCCCAACAAGCCTACCAAGCCCATTTTTGATTTTTCATTAAGCCCTTTTCATTCTCTACAAGCCCAACAAGCTCATTTTGTTTTTCAACAAGACCCAGTCAAAATTTTGATTTTACCACAAAGCCCAATAATTTCTTTCTTGCTCTCTAAAATTTTTATATAGATATTTAATTAGGCCTTTTACATAAATAAATTTGTAATTGAATTTGTCATTTTATAACTTCTAATTTCTTACAATTTAGTCCTTCCACTTCAATTTTTTTTCATTTTTTCATAAAATTTGCAATTATAATTTTATTTATTCATACATTATTGATAATTTGTGTATATTTATTTTAATTTCAAATTTTGATTGCTTAATAATATGAAAATTAATTTAATTGGGATTAAATTTTAAGGTTAATTTTATCTTAATTATCATGAAACTAAGCTTAGGTTGCATGACTCATGCATATAGGTTATTGACTACAATTTGATAAGTCTAATGAAAGAGGAAAAAATATTAATTTAACCTTATCAAAACATGAAAAATCAGAGAAAAGATAAAATTAACATAAAATAAAAAGAAAAAAAGGAATGGCCATTCAACCAAGAGGGATTTCATCCCCTTTAGGCTGAATCTCCCTTTTATAAATAGGTGGAGGATGCTTTCTTAAGAATACTAATGTCTCCATAGTTAAAAAACACCGAAAAATATTTAATTTTTCAAGTTTTTCATGTTCTAAGGTGGTTTTACTTAGAAAATTCTTGATTTTTCCTTATTTCAAGCTTGTTTCATCCTTTTAGTTAGTCTATTGAATACTCGTGCTCATGGATTTTGATTCATGTTTAATGGCTAAGTATGAAGCCTATGATCATAGTTTCTTGATATTATTGTTAAATTTGATTTTGTTAGTAATAATGTAATTTTCATCGTGAAAGTATATGTTTGTTGTGTAAACAATGTTGTGATATTATGTATATAATTTTCTACTATTTTCCTTGTTTTTATGTTGATTTTTGATTAAATATGTTGATTTTCTTTATATTATTATTTTTTGCATATCTAAGCTTTGTAATGCATATTTATGGTAATATTCATGATATTATGTTGAGAAAAATTTGTTTTTGGTTGTAATATATGTTGGCCAAATATGATGGTATGCTTGAAATAATTTTTTATGCTTGGTTTATGTTGTCTTGGACTGTAATGTAATTTTTGAAGATTGTAGGGACCTAAAGATAGTTTTACCAAAAATTTCAAGGCCTTCGAAAGGTATTTCCCATGTTGGCCGAAACATACATGTGTTTATTTATGAAGTTTTTTTTTTTGTTGTTTTTAGGCTATTTTTTAATTATGGAAGTTTTAGGGACTAAATTGTAAAATAAAAACTTTTGCAAGGCCATCAATGCTTTGTCAAATCATTTGTGGACCTTTAGGGTTTTTCATGCATTTTAACATGTTTGGATGCATATATTGCATTTTTAACCTTTTGGGACCTTTTTACAATTTTTGAAAGTTTAGGAACTTATTTGTAAAAAGAAAAAAATAGTTCCAAGGCCAAAGGTGTTTGGTTGAATGCTTTTGGTGATTTTAGTACGTTTTCCATGATGATTTTCATGTATTTGATATTTAATTTTGTATTTTATATCTTGTAAGGACCATTTTGTAAAGTAGTAAGCGTTTACGGATTTTGGTCATTTAAAGACATTATTTTAGGGTTAAAATAGTCATTTTTATATCAAATTATGTATTTAGGGATTTGGTCATTTAGAGACATCTTTAGCATTTTTAGCCATTTTAGGGCTAAATGCAATTTTGAGAAATTTAGGGACCTAATAGTAATTTTTGCATTTTAAGTAAATTTTGATGTCTAAATTACTTATTGTTAACCTTAATTTTTTGATATAACAAACAACTTAAGTTAAATTAATACTCAACTTGGTATTTGTGTTTTGAAAAGCATCTTTAAAAATACAAAGTTTGTAATTTGTCAAAAAATTATATACTTATACTTAGAACAATTCTTGAGATGTGTTTGAGTCAACAAAAATCATTTCACAAATAGTTTTGAAGGTTAGTATCGATACAAAGAACAAATGTATCAATACTATGCATAAAACCCCTCATATGTATCGATACAAGTTGCTTAGTATCGATACTTACTCCATGAGTATCGATACAGGGCTTGGCAGTAGCCAAGGATTGTATGAAACCCTTAAATGTATCGATACAAGTGTGCATGTATCGATACAGGCTGCTTAGTATCGATACTTCATGAATATTGACACAAGTTTTGGCAATAGCCTTGGTTTGGCTGAAACTCTCATATGTATCGATACAATGGTATCTGTATCGATACAGCTTGCTTAGTATTGATACTCAGACCCCAGTATCAATACAAAAAGTTGTAACGATCATTTTTTTGAATTGTGTATCGATACTATTGGCATTGTATCGATACTATAGCGCAGGATTAAACGAAAATAAGCATTTATGAAGGCTACAAGGGCTCTCCAACCACCACATTAAATGCCCAACATTTATGAATCAATTTGCAGCTATAAATGGAGGTTCCAAATAGTTGAAGAGGCAGAGATACAGATTTCATTGAATCATAAAACAACAAAAGCTCAAAATCATCAAATTCATTATTTTTCGCTTGTATCAATTCATACTCTTCAAGTCTATTTGTATCTCATTCATCTTGTACTTAAATTCTAGCAAACACCTTCCTACTAGAGGTTTAATTTGTTTGTAAAACACTTTTTTTATTTCACAAAAAGGGTTGTGTAAAAGTAAGTGAAAATAGTTAAGAGTTTAGGGTATAATTCTCAAAGTAATTGAAAGGTTCTATCTAATCCTTAAAAGATAGTTGTGTAAGGCTATACCTTAGTCTTAAAGGTAACAATTTCCTTAGTGAATTATGGAAATCACCTTGGTAAGAAAATACTAAGAAGAGAAGAAGTATGTGCCGAGTTAAAGGATCGAACCTCTATATATCCTTTATTGGTTTTTCTCTTCCTTATCTTATCTTTAATTTTTTAATTTGCTTCAAATTTACAAAGTTTTTATAGAACCAATTCACCCCCCTCTTCATTTAATCTCTCCTTTTAAAGCTAACAATTGGTATCAAGAGCTTTGGTCTTCATTATATGTCTCACAACCTTGAGAAAAGATCCTTGATAGCTCAAAAATGGAGAATGCAAACATTGTAATCAAAGTCTCAAGAAGTCCACAAGAGTTAAAAAGCCAAGATGAAGTTTGTCTTATGGAATTTGAGACAAACGCAAATGCTATAGGACTTGAAGGGCATTCCATCATGAGACCTCCACTCTTCAATGGTGACAACTACTCATATTGGAAGATAAGGATGAGGCTCTTTATCCAAGCAAATGACTATGAAGTATGGAAAATCATCGTTAATGGTCCACTCATTCCAAAGAAGAAAGTCAAAGATTGCATTGTGCCAAAGAAGGAAGAAGAATGGGATGAACAAGACACCAAAATAGCATAACTAAATGCCAAGGTGCACACACATTATTTTATGCTTTTGGTCCAAGTGAATACAATAGAGTCTCACTATGTGACAATGCAAAGCAAGTGTGGGGCAAGTTAGCAACCACACATGAATGAGCAAATCAAGTGAAAGAATGCAAAATAAGCATGCTCACACTTGACTATGATTTGTTCAAGATGAAGATGGATAAAACCATCAAAGAAATGTCGGATAGATTTATGGACGTCATCAATAGGTTGAAGGCACTCAGAAAGATTACAAGATGAGGAAGTGGCCAACCTATGTCTCATGGCTCATGATAAGCCCAAGGTATCTTCAAATGCTAATACTTACTCATTTGATAAATTACAAGATGCATTTGATGAATTAGCATTAGAATTCAAAGTTATGAATTTGAAATATAAGAAAATGAATTCTAAA